>JAVFBW010116323.1:0-15521 GCA_034783835.1 Mopalia ciliata | reverse complement strand
CCGGGTTGACCTCAACGTCCTGGCTAGAAGCACTAGCCAGGTGATGTATACCTTATACAGTGGCACTGCTTTCCGTGCAGGTAAATTTGTGTGGGACTTTGATAGTGAGTTACCCACAAATTTTGTTGCAAAGCCATGTAGATATAACATCAGTTTTCCGACTCCCGATTTCACGGATTGTTTGCCAATACTATTATAAAGCCAATCGTTACTTGATTCATTCATGGTGGGCTTTTGTACCATAAGCTGACTATAAAAAATAACACTCCAAATGAACACCACCACATACCGGCCGCCAATACAAGGTATGTCATGCAAGAACCATGCAACAAGCCAAAATTTGTTTACAGCTGTATGTTTTTATATAAGATTTATTGTCTTCTTGAAGTTGTATTTTCTATTTTAAATTGAACATTTTATCTTTAAAATGATGATGTTTCTATGAATTTGAATTTGAAGTAGCATTGTATCAAGGTATCAATAACCAGGGAAATTCTGATCAGGATAGTGTCAACAAAAGACTCACATTTCCCAAACACTGATCCCTAAGTTAGATAAGGAACAGAGCATCAGAGCTATGTTTATTGTCTTGGCAAAGTTCATAGGCATAGGAGGAGTTGAATTAACCCACGAGAGTGTGCGAAGGTAGCTGGTCTCAGTCACTGTCACATAATAAACACACATCTCAGTTGCTCCACAACAAAGAATTCTCAAAAATGGGGCTCAAATAGGGACCAATGTTAATATTTCTTTGAGTTTTGTTTTACATGGTTTTAAGGGTAATTGGTTATACAATTTTGAAATCATTGTTGACATTTTGTGTCTAATAACAGGAGTACAGAGTTTGATCAACAGTACTTGGTTTAAAAGTATATTCATCAGAAAATATCATCATAACTTTTCCGTACCTAAGTAACTAAAACAAATTAAATTACATGTAGGAAAAGTAATTATGTAAGGGGACAGTATTTAACTGTAATACCCGTCTCTTTTAGTAGCCTTTTTAGTATGGTTATTATCTGGAATAATGCTGGGAAATCATTGAGAGCAATCTCTACTCATTGTTATTGTTCCACCAATTTTGATGGTTTCTGGTATTTCTGTATTTACAATATCGCCTTTGTTGAGAAGTGAAGTAGAAGTGAGAGTCCTGTGCTTTCTGAACCCCTTGTTTACCCTCCAAACCACCACCCAAACTTCCAGTCTGATAAGAAAGTGATAGAAGAACACTTGAAGGCTTAAAATCTTACACGAAAATGAAGATATGAAAACTGGCAGCTTTTTTTCTATATCAATTGCTCTCTCACTTAAGATGTGTTTACAGTTTTTTACAAACTCTAGAGACATTATTGGTTCTACATTAAAGATAAGGGCAATAAATGTCCAGTGTTAACAGTAAGTTATATTATTCAGTTTGTTCACTATTTAACCCAGATACAAGGAAGATTAGTGTGGAGACATTAGGAATGATTAATGCACTATAAACAATATACTGGCTCTTATCTCTGCCAGACTGTTTAACTTATGTAACGTTTTAAGTGAACTTTGACACATTAGAATCAACAGTTAAGAGATTAACTGTACATGTCCATGTTATGATACCTGGATAACTCTATAATCACTCCACAGTGTTTCTTTCTTCAGTTACATAATTGTACATTTATATATTATCAAATAATAACTATAATGTCAAAAGGTTGTTGACTAATTAAAACATATACATCAAAAAACATTGACCACAAATATGTAAGAAATATTTGTCCTTGAAACAAAATGAAAGTGTCAAATGGCTATTTCCCATTGAACAAGCACATTTAGCCAAGTAACTCATATCACATTTCAGCCAAGATTTGTGTGTTCTGTTATGTATTTGTAAAACTATTATATTTGTATAATCACATTTCCTGCGAAGTTCAAAGCTGATAGATCCTATCTTCTTGTCAGAGATGTTGAAAATAACGGAAACATTATAAATTTAACTGCCATATGACAGTTGATGGACTGGTCAGTCATCCACATAAAGTTATATGGAACGTAGTGAAGCTTAGGTCAATATAACGTTTTGTTGGCCTAAAGTCCCTTACATTATTTGTCATATTATACCGATTTTCCAAAATACTCTGTAACTCTTTACTAATGAATGAAGCAAACAGTATTCCAATGTTTACAGTGGAGAGTACTACCAAGGAAGACAACTAAAAAATGTTGCAACCCAATATATCATTGCAGATCTATATCGCAAAATACTAACTGCAATAAGTACATGCAAAGAAAATGGAATAATTAAAATGAAGTATAATATAATAATACATCTGTTATTATATTCCAGTTGTGATCAATGGCACATACCCAGGCCAGAGTTTCCGAGGGTTTATGTTGGTTGCTGTTCCACAAGGGGCCAAATCAGAGAATGTCACTGCTGGAACATTCAAGGTAAGTTAACCAGTTCTAGTCCCCTGTGTCATGATTGTTTGTTCCATTAATGGTAGAAATATGAAATTCTTTATCAATTAATGATTGAAGCCGATAGTAGTTTAACTGAATCTATGCCAAGAAACAAATTACATTCAAACTGTTTCCCATGCAATGAAAGGCTCATGTACTGGGCACTGTTTTCTTTTACCATAGCATACAGCACCAGTTCACTCAGCACTGAAGAACTATTTATCCTGAATATATAAATGACCGTCTTTAACAAATTGCTTCACTAAGCAACATCTGGTTTTTCAAAGTTTGCTTTTTATAGGTTTCCTACTGTTTTCTAAACCTTTCACCCCAATGTTATTTCCTGGTAAATATAACAGAGTTCTTAATAACTATCTCTCGATCCCCTGCAAAATTGATGGTACGTTGCCTTGTTTGTGGCAGAAACAAATTTAACATACTCTTGTCATCAAGACAGCATTGCTCATTTGTTATTTATTCATTTTAATATTTGCTTTCATTGGTTAAAACTTTTGATTTCAAAATGTGTGGTCACTGTTAAAACATTTGAGGCTTCAAGAAATGTATTTTCAAAAGTTACAACATTATGATTTGGAGTTTCAAAAGACCTGTGCTGTCAAAGGTTTGCTGTGGATCGTCACATTATATCATAGTGTCACCTTCACTTCATTTATTTCACTACACTATTCCATCTTCACCTCACATCGCCCATCCTCTTCCCAAACAAACTCAGGACATTATTATGTAGCTTTTATGTTAAATACTTCCTTTTTAATACAGTCGAAATAAACACAATTTTATAACTTTATGAAGGAAAGCTAAATGATAAATTATCTTAAATTGCAAATGACTTTGTTTCCTTTACAGTCATTTGGTGATGAGGTAACAAAGGAAGCAGAACAATGCTCACATTCAGTGATGACACACCAAACTATGAGCAAGTCAAATAGTGAGGTGTCGCTTATGTGGGTGGCGCCCTCTGCTGGAGGAGGATGTGTTGAACTAAGGTTAGTCAAGACCAAAATGGCTTGTGTTCTTTTAAGCAAGAGAAAATAAATACTTGTATGCTGAAGACAGATGTGAAAGTACATGTGTCTGAGGCACATGGGAACCTACTCCTGGTGGCTTGTTGATTTACAACTAAACAGAAAACATTTTTATTCGTTTTTTGGCAACTGAACTTAACTCCCTGGCCTTGATAGGTTATATCACTGTCTGAATTAAACACTAAATTGTGTGATCAATGTTGATTTAAAGGAAACATACAAACATGACGTCTATATCAACCTGAATTTCAGATAACTGATAAGTTTTTAAAAATCATGCAAATATCATAATATGCTCATACATCTTGAATTTTAATTATGTTTTCTTTATCTCAACATTGATCAGACAATTTAGTTTTTAATTCAGATGGTGATATAAGTTCAGTTTCCTGTACATGGTCATTACCATCTTTTGAGATGTACATAGGTTACCCATAGCAACTCTAGATTAAGATCTATTCAGAATATTGTATTTGGGTCTTCACCAAGAACATGAGATGATTGAACACTTCTCGTCTGTTTGGGCTGAAGTGAATTTTAAGTCACAGACACAATTGTCAAATTTTCACATCACAATTAAAAAATGTCTTTTTTTATACTGGGACTGTAAGTTAATGTAATGAGAAGAACTGAAAAGGGCTTTATGAAATTAGTGATTCAGCAATCCCTTCAAGTAGTAAACAAATTTAGCCCGAATATATATTATTATATAATACAAATTACAGTTCATTGGATTCTACCAACAAACCTTCTGGACATTAAATATGTATCCACTTATTATCAGTTCTGGTTTAAATTCTGGAAGAGCAGTTTTCTAGGGTGAAAGGAATTGAGAAAGTTGAGAGAGAACACCTGTGTTATAAAGGGTTATGTTTGTGGCTCACCTTTCTATTGACATAAGGTAATATCTGCTAACCAAACCTACTATCATATGTATTATACAGCTTGAGTTTATCTGATGAAAGAATTTCATCCAACGTAATTTATTATTCCAAAATGAAACGAATGATGAACCGGGGAATGTGATGTTTGTAAAATTCGTTCTATAGAGCCTGCTTATTCAATTGAGGAATATTATTTAAGTTAAATCAAGAATTCTGCTTACATTCACACCATTTTTGAGTGTATTGAGAGAAAAGTTGTGATCTGGTTGAAAGGCTGCTCTTTGTTGGTCAACCACAGAATTATTGACATTGTAGAAATATTTAATTTTTGATCATATATATTTCTGTGGTTCATTTTTATAGACTGTAAATGTAGACCTGTTAAAAAATATGTGCTTAATAGAATACTAGTTTACTGATGAAATCCACATGAGTAGATTTTTTTTACAATTTTGTAACTATTTATACGTATGAAATTCATTTAGTTAGGATACTCATGGAAGTCGTATATTATATATATGATCCTTTTGCATTAATTCTGTAGGCCTACTCAGTTGCAGTCAGATAAGTTTGAACAGAGACAATTTGTTATGATCTAGTGACAACACATCAAAGTAAGCAATTATCTCAATGTTGCAAAATGGAGAAAGACTGGCAGTGATATTGTGGAGGCAATTTTTTTTAAACGTTTTATTTTGGTGAAGAATTGATTTATGCAAACTGACATTTATATATGTTCTAGGCATGAACTATAGTGATCCCTTATTAAAACTTTTGTAACTGTATGGAGTTTAAGAGATTTGAAAACTATGTGCATGATCTTGCAAAGTGTTTGTTTGTTGTGAGTGGTGTCAGGGTGGTTCCCTTCACCCTTTGGGGTTGTACACCTGTCATGTGAGTGAAATAACCGTAAGAGGTTATTGAACCCTAATCAACCAAACAAATTAATCTCTATCATATTTTCATTTGTATAACTATTCAGTCCTGACCAGAAAGGGCCTTAACTTGACTATGTAGACCTAGTTTTAGTGTGGGACAGTATGTACCAAGCACAGTCACACTCTCTTCACAAAGAAAAGGTGGAGCATTAATTTCCCAGCCAAGCAAGCACTTGACATTTATCCTTGAGCAAATCAAGGCCCCAAACTGGTAGCACTTTTATAAGTAACCGACAGTTATATTGCAAACACAAGTTTTTGGTGTTAATATCTGAACATTGACTTCACCAATATTGGTCTACATTTATGATTGTGTCAGTGTTACCATTCAATGCTTATTCACACTCATGTGAGACCATGAGAGCACAGCGTTACACACCAGTCAGTCAGACAGTCAGTGCAGTCTTATGTTGACATTCTTATAAAACGTTTGTCAGGCTTATCAGTGTGATGTATATAAAGTTGTCAGGTTTGTAAAGAAGGGCTGTCAAATAAAACAACCTTGGTCCCATAACACAGGGATTACCCTATTGACTAACTTCCTTTGTGGTTAGACAATTCTCTCTTTGTGTACACCAAAAATTACTTTAATCAAGGCTATTACCTTTCTTCTAACATATTTTATCAAGAAACTGAAAACTCTACCATAATGTATGCCAAATCTGTACAACTATATGCTAAAAAAAATTACGCTTATCCATTTACATATATCAGAAATCCACAGATGGCTTCACTAAACAAAGACTACAAACAAATACAACATTTTACACCTTGTAATTTTTTAACCGTTTATTTTGGTGATGAAATAGTTTATACAAACTGTCACTTATAGATATTCTACACATGAGCTATAAAGATCTATAGCACAGAAGTATTAGGCAAAACTTAAGCACTAAGCAATATAATGTGGCAAATGCAAATCTAGCACAATCACCAAGGTTTATTTTTTATTTAACCAGTTCACCAAATGGCATATGTATATTTTTCTTTCTCCTGACAGCAAGGAATGAAAAACATTTAAGAAATTGCATAACTGATATATTTAGTGAGAATAAATTATGTGTAATTAACATTAATCCGACATTAATTAGCCGCTAGGATGACATCACACTAATTCATACCAACTTCTGTTGGCTGGGCAGATCTCTGTCTAATTTGCACATAAGACATGACATGATGGATATGTGTTCTAATTTTTTCACACTCTACTTGGGATTATAATCTAGATAACACATCTTTTTTTAACCCAACACAACTCGGGTGATGAAAGCCTTGAGTAAAAGTTTTATGCAACGACAGATTTTGTTAGACTTTTGTGACATAGAGTTTTACAGATTTGAGAACTAAGTGATGATTAACAGCAATTTCTGGATCTCAGGTTGTACATATATATATATACCCTCAAATTCAAGAAACATAATTCTCTTTCCATCTACAAATATTCGATATTTTTAGTGAATTTCATCAGAGCTTTAATTTCAAATACACATGGTTTTCATAATATCAAAGGGCTGTAAAATCATAATTTTATCCAATTTTGGTAAATCAAAATTTTAACGTTTCATAAAAGGTACTGGAGGAGATAGCTTTTATCAATCCTTAGTTTAAGATGTAATAAAACAGTTAGTTTATGGTAGTTATAGAGTGGTAGGTAATCCCAGTAGTCAGTCTGTCTGTCAACTAACTGGAGTGTGTTTATGCAGCCAGGCTTTAAACCATTCACTCAGTTATCAAGTAAGGACCATTTATCAGCCACAATGAACACTCTGGGTGTCAACAAAGGCTTCTGTATCAGGCCCCATGTCTGTGGGAGTTACACAGATAGCTTACTCAGTACACAGGGTAACACAGCCAGTAGGTAATATTTATCTATATATAACCTCTTATCATAGTTAAGTAAGATGGGCAGAGTACAGCATGAGAATTTCTGTCCAATACCCATTTGATTTAATATTTCGCATTTTTGCCAATATCATTTAAGTTGTAATAAATATTTTGTGTAGTGTTAGCATACTCTTTATGCTCGAACACATTAATAATTTAAATTTTTTTTTTGTCTGAGGGACAAATATAGAAAGAACACAGTGTAAAACTCCTATCAATCAGGAAATGCACATTGTGTTCAAGACATGTAATTACTCAGATTACCCAGTGGAACTTCAGCAAAGTAGACATGTAACCACCTCATCTGTCCTTTTTTGTCTTAACAATTTAAAGGATTCAACTGAAAGATGTAGATCTTTCTAATGAAAACTTTTAAATCATTGCAAAACTTTGAAATCAATTGAGATATTGCTATATATGACGACTAGGGTAAATCTGACAGATATCTGTTTCCTTCAGCCATTGGGAAAATAGGGGACACAACACTCAATATTTTGTTTAGTTCATTTAGGTACAATGAATGATACTAGTGTTGTTCTGTATCGCCCATAGTTATTAGCTTTCATGGAGTACCTAATGTTGTTATATATAGTAGATATGGTTTCAATGAAAATCATCCTGGCTAGACAACACTTGTTAGAAATATTTATTTTCTACATGAACCTGACTTCTGTAGAGATTATTGTTTGTAGCTGTGTGATATGAATGGCAGAAGGAGGTGTCTAGTTTAATCCTTGGCCTGATCATCAAAGGAGACCGCCAGTGTGATTAATTGTTCAATTTTCTTCTCTGATTACCATGCGCTCTGTACTGGATAAAACTACACTACCATTATGTTCACATTGGCGTAGAAACCTAGACTAAAATACTTATCGCATTCTTCTGTGGAACTAATCAAATATAAACATGTCTATTTTCTTAAATGTGATAGATTAAAGCATCAATCTAGAAACCTACATTGAAAGTTTTATTAACAGTTTTATGAGAATTTATAATCTTCTGTGGATGACAATTCTCCAGTTGAAAAGGTTTCATTTTTAAAAAAATTTATAAATACTTGTAAACATTATAATTAATATACATGTATGAATCAATATTCATGTCATATTTGATTCTTCTTTATTAATAGGTAAATGCACCTGTGACCATGTTGGCTGTGTAAAATATTGAGATGGTTTTAACAAGTTGGGCCTGAGCACTTGTAGATGTTTTTGTTTAGTCTGCCGAAAACCATGAATTTGACCATGACACTACCCAACTGGACATTTCTCCTGCAGGATCTATGTTGAAGTTTTATTGCTCTGGTCCAAATTACTTATTAGTGTCACATATTAAAGGGGTATCATATTAATATCATGATAACCTTGTCAAATGTAAAGTGATTATCTGATTGAATGTCTATAACATATGTATTTTTATTGTGAATTTCAGGGCAACAGTAATAGAACATGCTCACATCTGGTACAAAGATGATGGTGCCCTGACTTTGGTGTTTTGTGAAGGTAAGTCTAATTAAGAATCTGTCACGTTTAAACCCCCTCTCATCACTCTTTAGGCGGATAGAAACCATCAAAAGTTTAGTCACAATTTATCTTCTCTTTATCTTTTAAAATCACACCTCTGAAATAGATCATAAGAAATTTTTACTTTTTTTTAACTGAACACAGTCTGTTTGTGTTTAACGTTCTTGAAAGAAGAATCTTGCAAGAAATGTCTTTGTTTTTTTCTTTAACTGATTAAATACACTAGGTGTAGTTAATCATCTTTTTTGCTGTTTTCCAATTTTTAAAACAGTTTATAGACAAACTTTTGTTGTGTAATTGGAGCTGAAAAAACTTTTTTGTCTTTGTGTTTTGTTTGTTGTTT
Organism: Mopalia ciliata; assembly: GCA_034783835.1. Taxonomy (NCBI): domain Eukaryota; kingdom Metazoa; phylum Mollusca; class Polyplacophora; order Chitonida; family Mopaliidae; genus Mopalia; species Mopalia ciliata. The sequence goes on along the minus strand of JAVFBW010116323.1, from coordinate 6,458 downwards.
GGGGCGAGTTTTCAATTTGTCGCGATTTATGAGGTGTGAAATGCGCAGGATTTATCATGATGAGACGTTATTTTAAAAAAAAAGTGTTTTGATAATTGTAAAACAATGATACTCTATATACAGATCTCATGTCAGACCTTTGTTATTTATGAACTAACTTGTGATAGAAAAGGGAATTTTCAAGAGCAGCTTGGGAAGTGACAATGGAAGTGTTTTCCCTGACCAAAGAAATGTTAGCTACCGTTATAAATGTGAAAAAAGGCCAGGACAAATTTTTAGAACATTTAACCTGCTGACCATGACATTTTTTATTCAAAACAATTGAGCTTGCAATTTGTCCATATCTGTGAAATAATTGTAAGGATACTGTTTTTTCACAAAGGTGTAACAATTGTCAAAAACTGTAAATAAAACATATTAATTTCTTGACCTGATAGATTTGTCAGTGCAGACAAAATCAGTAGTGCCTAAGTCTTCACCAAGAAACTATACTTTTTGTTCAAACGTACAAAAACAATCAAATAAAAAACATTTGTATGTACTAATTTTGTCCTAGAAAAGGATCGGTTTTCATGCAAAATAACTGTTTAAAACGAGGATTGTTTAGTTTGAAATAGACTTCTATTTGATCCTAGGCTATTAACAACCATGGACCCTTTGATCATGGATTTATATGACCCAAGCTTTTCATACTTACCCATGATTTTTTAGACTTACCCAAGATTATCATAAATAATCCAAATTTCATGTGACTTATCCAAGATTCGTGTTACTAAGCAAGATTCATGTAACTAATCTAAAATTCATGTGACTAATCCAAGTTTCATGTAACTAATCTAAAATTCATGTGACTAATCCAAGATTCATGAAATTAATCTAAAATTTATGTGACTAATCCAAGATTCATGTAACTAATCTAAAATTCATGTGACTAATCTAAATTTCATGTGACTAATCTAAGATTCATTTGACTTATTCAAGATTTGTGTGACTAATCTAAGACTCATGTAACTAATCTTAAATTCATGTGATTAATCCAAGATTCATGTAACTAATCTAAAATTCATGTGACTAATCCAAGATTCTTGTGACTAATCTAAAATTAATGTGACTAATCCAAGATTCATGTAACTAATCTAAAATTTATGTGACTAATCTAAATTTCATGTGACTAATCTAAGATTCATGTGACTAATCTAAGATTCATGTTACTAATCTAAAATTCATGTGACTAATCCAAGATTCGTGTAATTAATCTAAGATTCATGTGACTAATCTAAGATTCGTGTGACTAATCTAAGATTCATGTAACTAATCTAAAATTCATGTGACTAATCCAAGATTCGTGGGACTAATCTAAGATTCGTGTGACTAATCTAAGATTTGTGTGACTAATCTAAGATTCATGTGACTAATCTAAGATTTGTGTGACTAATCCAAGATTCATGTAACTAATCTAAAATTCATGTGACTTATCCAAGATTCGTGTAATTAATCTAAGATTCATTTGACTTATCCAATATTCATTGGATGAATCTAAGATTCATTTGACTCATCTAAATTTCATATGACTAATCTTAGATTAATGTGACTAGTCCAAAATTCACTTCACTAAATCTATGTCAATATACTAATCCAACATTCATATGACTAATCCAACATTCATGTATAAAATCCAAAATTTATGTGACGTAACGGTATGAAGCGGATTCCATCAGTTTATGTTCTGACAGTTGAAGCTGTAATCCAGAGCTTGTCAAAAACCTCCTGTCCTGCTGCAGGTTTGTGTCCAGGAACAGAAAGTGTTTTCTGGGTTTTGTGAACCTTTGATCAAAATACAATCTTTTGGTACTGGTACTAAACATTTTGATCATAAAGTCTTTTTCATTTGAGAAGTCTTAAAACATTCATATTTCCGAAATTTTGTTCTTGTGAAAATTAAAATGAATGATTTTTTTCATTTTCTTAATCTTAGAATATATTTTGGAGGTGTTGAAATGCTAGTCTTCGGTTGTTTCTTGTTCTGAAATCCTAATTAAAAAGGGCCTATTAACTATTGACAGAATTGTGCACTTGATGAAGCTGACTGTGTGCTACAGTAAACACATCATTGAATCTAATAGAACCAACAAGTAGGCTATACTTACCTATAAAAACATATGCCTTTTGACACTTGTCTGGGATTTGTATATTTCTTTTTTAGATTCTGAAATCTGTAGAGTTCATGCATTAAGAGAAAGGCAATTTTTTTTTAGATATGTCATAAGTTATGGTATACAAAATGTGTGAGGTCTGGTATGAATGGTAAACGGATATAAGTTCTTGTAAAATTGTTGCTGTGCAAATTAAATCCCACAGTTGGTTTTGATAAAGAAACCCCTATTTTCCCATGCTGTTGAGAATAATTACATGTGTGCCAGTAGTTAGTGAGTATTGGTGTCTACCACATATGAATTAAATACAGTTTATGGTGCCTTGACTTTTCTCCAGATTTTTCTCATTAATGAACTTATGGTAAAAACATCACCAATTAATCATTCTCAATGTTGTACCTTCAGCACTAGAGAAAACCATGTATTCTTTTCTCTAATAAGTGTCCTTGGTGGAGTGGAGTTCAGGAGTTTGTCCTATAACCTCTCATGCTGAATCAGCATTTTTAAAGATTGTTTATTTCTTTCATTGTTTGATTGGGGTTTAACATCTTGTTCAAGGGTATTTCTCTTATATGACGACAGATTGTCCACTTCAAACTGTTTCTTGCGTAATTACAGTGGAAAGCTGTGAGGAAACCTAAATGTCGAAGCATATACTGTACCATCATATCCATGCAAAGGCAGGCCATTTTTGATTTTCTATATTATCCTTAATATAGGCTCATATTTCACTATACATGTATGTTTGTGGCATATGGTCACCCAACACTTAAAAATTAAGTAAAAAATATAAGATTTGATCAAAATAACATTACGTCCATACCAAAGCATATATGAAATACCGCTTAAAGTGACATTAATACACATACAATAAATCAATCAGCAAACAGTTGAAATTTGTTTATTTAAAACTTGCATTGTTGATCATTTTTTTATACTCCCGCTTTCAAAGAAAGTGGACGTATTATGTTATAGTGCTGTCTGTCCGTCCGTCCGTCCTTCCAACTTGTCCGGGCAATAACTTTTAAACAAAAACTTTGAAGAAGCTTATACTTTGCACAAATGTTCCTCATATATATCCATCAATAAGCTTTTGGTGTTTTTGTAGTAGCAGGTGATGTGCATTGGCTGACATTACAACATCTCAAGTGCACCATTTTTTAAAAAATTTTATTTGAATTCAAATGGCCCACTTAAATTTATGAATAGAATGGGTGAAGGCCATTTTAAAATTAGCTTGGGTCTACAGCTGTGGTTCAATGTTTAGTGTGTCGACATGCTATTACTCTGTCAGTCTACTGCTCACAGTGTTTAGTTTGTCAACATGCTGATACTTTGTCAGTCTACTGCTCACAGTGTTTAGTGTGTCGACATGCTGATACTCTGTCATTCTACTGCTCACAGTGTTAAGTGTGTTGACATGCTGGTGCTCTGTCAGTCTTCTGCTCACAGTGTTTAGTGTATTGACATGATGATACTCTGTCAGTCTACCGCTCACAGTGTTTAGTGTGTTGTCATGCTAATACTCTATCAGTCTACTTCAAACAGTGTTTAGTGTGTTGACATGCTGATGCTCTGTCAGTCTACTGCTCACAGTGTTTAGTGTGTTGACATGCTGATACTCTGTCAGTCTACTGCTCACAGTGTTTGGTGTGTTGACATGCTCATACTCTGTCAGTCTACTGCTCACGGTGTTTAGTGTGTTGACATGCTGATGCTCTGTCAGTCTTCTGCTCATGGTGTTTAGTGTGTTTACATGCTGATACTCTGTCAATCTACTGCTCACGGTGTTTAGTGTGTTGACATGCTGATACTCTGTCATTCTACTGCCCACAGTGTTTAATGTGTCAACATGCTGATATTCTGTCAGTCTACTGCTCACAGTGTTTAGTGTGTTGACATGCTGATACTCTGTCAGTCTACTGCTCACAGTGTTAAGAGTGTTGACATGCTGATACTCTGTCAGTCTACTGCCCACGGTGTTAAGTGTGTTGACATGATAATACTCTGTCATTTTACTGCTCACAGTGTTTAGTGTGTCAACATGCTGATACTCTGTCAGTCTACTGCTCATGGCGTTAAGTGTGTTGACAAGCTGATACTCTGTCAGTCTACTGCTCACAGTGTTAAGTGTGTTGACATGCTGATACTCTGTCAGTCTACTGCTCACAGTGTTTAGTGTGTTGACATGCTGATACTCTGTCAGTCTACTGCTCACAGTGTTTAGTGTGTCAACATGCTGATATTCCGTCAGTCTACTGCTCACAGTGTTTAGTGTGTCCACATGCTACTGCTCACAAGTTTTATTTAAGTAGGACAGAGTGTGAAATCGTGTACTATCCAGCAATATGTAAATAAGAAACCCTTGAGTTGGACATTAATCCCTAATTAAACAAAATAAATCAGCTTTGAGTTATTAATCTTTATTAATAAAGGGGAATAACTTGTGTTTTTCAGCTGGCCAGGGAGATGCTGCCATTGTGGACAATGTTTCTGAATGTTGTGCCTGTGGATATGCCTCTTATAAGCTCACATTTGAGAACAACTGGTCTCATCATAATCACCCAAGAGATTTCCCTCCCAAAATATGTGAGTTTTTGGTTTGCTTCTTCAAGTCTATTGTTAAACTGGAATAAAGCCCACTTTTAAATGCAGTTGCTCTTCACGTTTGTTTAAGTATGTTTTATGTTGTTTATCAGACGAACCACTCTTACATTGGTCTAATGTTGTCGGGGCATCTCATAACAGTAACTACCGTATCTGGGCATATGGTCAGTACTCGTCCCCAGGGGTTAAACAAGTTTGTGAATTTGGATACCCTAATACAGTGGAGAGGGAACTCAAGGAGCACGTAAGTTAATCTCTTTTTCTTAAATATATTACTTATGTTTTTGTTGCTGCTTTTTTGCTGTTTTAGGTGGACATAGTTAAACGTGAGTAATGCATGTAGTGTGGGTTGAGGTCAAATATAGGTTTTAGTTCACTTATTTAGCTTTTTTACATTCTTGGTGTGGTCTTTCTTTTGTGGAGCTAAATCTACAAAGGTGTAAAAAGTATTTCAAACTATGGTTAGATATGTTACATAGACTAATCATATTTTATTTAACTTGTTTTTTATTGGAATATGTGTACACTTATTACACAACCATAACAAGGGTAGCTTATTTTCACAGAAGTAACATCCTTTCTTCAAAGACAAATGAATGATACCTGCACTGAAATATGGTAATATGAAATGATTTCACATGATTCAGAACGGATTTTTATCAAATCTCTAAATCAGTTGTAAACATTTTTTTGATTAATTTGATTTATTGAGTTATTCTCTTAAAATATCATGTAAACACTTTATTTCCTTAATGCACTGTTTAAAGACCATGTAAATACAACCCAAGGTGTATATAACTATTTATCGTTAAATGAAAAATTATAGTCTCAATTTATGAAAGTTCATTTCAGTTAGAACAATAATCAATAATGAAAAAAATTAGATGCAATATAATGTTGTTGTTTGGCTTTGGAAGAACTGAATAATTGAAGTAATTAAGTTCAAAGACATGTTCAATTGTTCCAAAGTTTCTTATGCTGGCTTTTCATTATGTTATACATAGTGTAGTGCTTTGCTTTGCTGTTTTGCAGGTTTAATTGCTTATTCCCTGTAAATATTTTTATTGTGCAGTTTTATTTGTATTTTGGTAATGTTCTAAAAAAATCTACAACAGAAGTAGCACTTGGCCTGTTTGCGATACAATTGGAAGCACAAACAATCACTACTCCAAGAAACAAGGAGTCACTGGTCTAAGCCAGTGAGTCCTATTAGCTATATGTTTCCATGGACTTGAGCCTCTTATGCCTAACTGATCAGGCAAACTATAAGTGGCAGGCAGATACAAGACAAAGCTAAACTAACCGACCTGTCATAGTTCTTTAAGAGATAAATCTATGGTCATCATTCTCCAACAATGGTTTTATCAAAAGTATTTAGTCTACCAGTAGTATAGGCAAGCTTCAGTGCTTTTAAAAGCGTTTGTTGAATTTTCCAGCTGGAGTTATGTCCCCTTATTGCAAAAAACAATATATGCTGTGCAGCAGAGTTGAAATACACAAATTTAATGACCTTAAGATATGTAATAATGGTGGCTATTCCATGACAACAGTCTATGTTTTCATTGGCTTCCTGGAGTAAGCTTAACTCATGTCTTTTCTCTTTTCAAGTCTGTAACGGATTAGAAAGTATGACAGGTATAACATGGTAGCCTTTATTCAGTATATAGGCTTCGGATTCTGCGAGCAACACACTTACTA
>JAVFBW010116312.1:0-15525 GCA_034783835.1 Mopalia ciliata | reverse complement strand
AAATTTGTACCATTGTAAAGAGTACAATGTAGGCTAGAAAATGGTGTCTCATTTTCATCCTTTATTTTTTAAAATGTTTTCTGAAAGTTGTATTTTACATTTTTATAAAACTTTCCATGTTGAGATAGCCCAGAACACTAGGATCATTCTAAACAAAATTTAAAAAACCGAAGGACAGTTTACTAGTTCAATGACTATTCTACTTGGTCAACTCATTTATTGAGTCTTATCGTTATTGCACTTCGAGAAATAAACCATGAAAAATGCAGTCTATTTTTATCTGTTGACATTGACTGATTTTGCAATATGTTTCGAAGCAATAATTGGATTTTCACCACAATCACATGTATCACAGTATGTAATACTGAGTATTCAAGCTTTTCAAAAATATATACATATATGGTACAGATTTATATTCTTCTGCATAAAAGACCAAATACAACAGGTCTTCTGAAAATCGACCAAGCCGGGGTCCAGCAAGACCGTAACCTAGACAAATATGCAGGATCTCATTTACTACAGATTTTGAGGATAACTGTATAAATGTATCCAGGCAAATTGCACTCATAATATTTATGCAACTGTAATTATCACAACTTACAGATTCTGTTTGAGTTTTCAGCAATTTTGTTAATTTTTTGCAAAATTATGGACATTTTTTTTTAATGTTAGTAGAGTTTATATAAAATAACTTCCTACAATCTTTGAGATTATATTAAATAGTCTCAAGCTATTTGTTTGACTCTTGCCTTTCTCTGTGAAGCTTCATTGACTTTTTGATAAATTCTGGAGAAAACTATGCCTTCAAATTATATTTTGTACATTCTTTTAATATAAAAAAAATCCAGTGAGTTGAAATGGTAATATAAATATTTAAATTTTTTTAGGTTATTTGTGCATAAATCTTCTTAGCGTCACATGAACAATTGATATTTGAGATATTGAATCAGCCATATTTCATTATTTAATTGATCTCCATGACAAAAAGAAAAAGCTATTCACTTTCACTGACTATAATTCTAATCTTAATCCTGACTTACCACAAGTTACCGCACAAGGAAGATTTGCTGTCCGTTTGATTTCCTTCTATTAAGATTTATTGATTACCAGATTAACCTATGCCTGTGGCTCCTACGTAATTATTTAACAATTATGTTATGAAACGAAGGGAGATTTTCCAGCTATGCCATATGACGTTAGCACAGTTTGCCCCTTAGGCGATTTCCTCAGTTGTGTTCTCATTAAAAGCAAGTAGGTCGTCTGGGGTGGCCATTACATAAACTTCATAGTAATTGTATTATGATAAGCATAATACAACAGTGTTTGCATATGTTTAATGTAAGGTTTATCAGGCTTCAAAAAATGGTTTTATGAAAAGACAAAATTTCACAACATATGACTTAATAACAGTTTGTTTCACTTTTTTGTTCAATTGACTTTCATGTACAGCACAGTTTATTACAATTAACATTTTGTCATCAATGTAGATTTTTAGAATAGGGTAATAAAATTCTACAAAAATAGTGACCACAATAAAGTATCGTCATGTACATGTATATTCAAACTTTAAAGAATTATATCAATGAGATATTGGCAAAAAGGTGTTATTGAGCCATACTTCAGTTAAGTTTGTCAATACTGATTATGAGTGGGTATTTTTCAAGGTTTGTACATGTGGTTTTTCACGCTCTCACAGCCTTTATAATGGATCATACATTTGACGATTCTTCAGCTGTCTTAAAGGTGAATTATTCTCTAGAAGAATGCACACTCCGACCAGCAGGCTACCTCCACTTCATTGTACATGTATGCCTGATAACTGTATCCTTTAGACTCCTGGCTGATAATACACTGTTATTATCTTGTTATTTGATGAACATGTAGACTATGGATCGAAGTATTACAGATGAATAGTAAATTTTGTTAATTAGTATGTCATTGTCACCTGATATTAAACTGACAATGAGACCAATTAAATGACAAGGCCATGTTAATCATTAGTGTATATGTCTATACGATGGTGTGCACACTGTTTTTATGTACACCTGTAGGTGACAGTTTATTACAAGGTGTCAAATGAACTCATAATGAGCTGTCCAGGTCATAATCTAGTGTACCTCTGGGGGCTCAGAGTCACTCTGGCTTGAGTGGAAATATTTGATTAGTATATTTGATATGGTAGCTTACACTATGATTGTGTAATATAATAGACTCGATGAAATAAGCAGGAAACGGGCATATAGAATTACTGTCAATATTGGAGGCACATGATATACATTTTGTGGAGTTTAAAGTGATTTATTTTTACATGACTGTTCCTGTAATTTGATTGAAGCAAAGTGAACACATTTAATGAATTAAATGAACTGTACAGGTGTGTTGAGCTACAAGTAACCCTTGGTTGTAGCAGTAAAGCCCAATCAACTTTTGTAAAGAAATCTTTGACAGTTTTGTTCATTTCTTTAATACATATTTCTATAGATGTATATATGCATACCTGCATGACTGAAGGTTAACAAAGAGTGATTGAACTAACATTTTATGGATGGGTGTTTGACAATTAAACTGCAGGGTGGTGCCTTACCAATTAGGTCAGAGAGGAGATGAGAGAATCCGTAATACTGAACTGTCTCTGAGCTGCTTGCATATTAATCAAGTGGTACGAGAGAGAGAGAGCGTGTGAGCAGGGCTGGTGAGTACAGAGTAGCTTGCATGCCTCTATTGTGCTACCATTTTAATCAATACCAAACAGCCAGGGAAACCCGGCTTCACGGCTACCCTCACTACAGTCAGCGATTCTGCCAACCTTCGAACAGCACATGAACGCCGGGCGATTATGGTATACCTTGTGGCTGCTGTTTTACCATCGCCGAGACACACTAGAGCAGAAAGCTTGCGGATGTGCAGCAGGTCGCTATAGGCCACCTCCGACTAAAGCTGCAAGCACGACAAGAGAAATGGCGATAGTGCTTCTTGTAATATTATGGGATGTTACCGCTGCTTATTGATGAGGTGGCTTAACTGTGGTTATAACACATCCCTTACAATACATCAGTTAGCTTCCACTACTGTTTACTGCCTCACATTGTACATGGATACAACAAGGTGTTGACACCACACAACATGGGGCTATGTCAGCACGGTTTACTGTTTTATTCTGGGATTCTATAGTAATGTGGCTGCTGATGAATAAGAGGTCATTGTAGTGAGTAAGTACAGATAATATTATTACACTACCTTCACTTCATTCTACATCTACAGTTTACTACATGTATGTATATATTGCAATTTGTTATGACTACTGTATGGTTCATGATGACACTTGCACATGTATTCACTGCACTACACTTACATTGTCATACTAAATGTACATGGACACAAGCAGTGTTTGCACATGTCTCCTGTACTGAGCAGTTCTGTCAAATGTCATCTACTTATGATGGTCACTGTCACGTTTACCATAGTGTTTTGTCATCTCGTACATTTATCCAGGCTTCAAGCCTTTTGCTTAAGGACAGGTTGCTTGCTGCATGGCAATGCTGTTAAAACTTAGGCACTGAAGGAAGATTAAGTTTCTTACAAAGCAATGTATTTAACTTTTTGTCGTGTTAATAGCATCAATTGATAGATTTTGCTGTTGTCAGAAAAGTGACATACTCATGAGCACGTTGTAAAACACCAATCAAACAATCAATTATTTTGTCATGTACACATCAATGTGAAATTTTGTAGATGTTATTGGGTTAAAATTAACATAGATTCTAGGAAATCATCTAAAAATAGTACACTATATGAGTTCACAGTAACTACTGTCTTTATCCTATTATTTAATTATTGAAACTGGACAGCAGGATTTTTCTGATGTTACCTGTACTTTATTGAATGCGTTATGCAGTGCCTCAAATAAAAAACCTTGGAAGGGTCATAAAGTTCTGTGTTATTTTACAGTGCACACATGCCAATCACAGACATGTGCTTACTACTGTTTTATGACATTGTTCCATTGTTCAATATTGCCATGTGTACATTATTGACATGTTGAGGCTCAGCACAACACATCTGTTTTGCTATACAGTAATAATTTTGTGTACATTTAACTACTATTGTACTGGATATAGAGTATATTTCCTAACTACACGCATGTCCGTCGCACACCAGCTTGTATTGAATCGTCATGGTACTTAACTACAAATTTGCTGATCAAGATGATTGTGGGGTTTGAGCTTATAAAAGCCATACTCAACTCATCAAGAGTTAATTGATCAGTATATCACCTGTGCCTAATACGAATTATACATATAACATAAATTAAAATATACAATTGTCCTGCATCTCTGAGGTAATGGACAGTATGAGGCTGATCTGTTTGTGATGTCTTCGTATTCTGTCCTATACTGTCTTTGTTTCTTGACAGTGGTGTTGAGGGTGATTTCCTTCACCCATTGGGCTGATACGCCATCATAGGAGTGAAATAACCTTAAGTACAGCATTAAACCCCATCAAACACACAAACAAACCAATGACCTGCAACACTAGTTCTGTTATTAGCAAGTCTGGCTACTGATCTTCCTTTGTCATACTGCTTATAGTTTTAGTCATCTTGCCGACTTCAGGTATAAATGATATATGATGGATTCACAAGAGGTAACTGGCAAGCACAGAGATGTTGAAGATCAGAGATCAAACAAACAAATCTTGTACAATGCATTGAACTTTATTATTTGTTTATCAAATGAATGATGGACTTACATACTAATTAGTGGAACTATAAACATTAGAAGAGACATCTGTAATTTTGCCACGATTAGGTGGTATTGTTCTACTTGAAACACAGCGTGAGTATCTCTGTTAAATAACTTGAAATTAGTCTTGAAGTTAGTGTGTGTCTAGTTCTCGAGAGCGAAGTACATGACGAAACCAACGATTAGTTTCTCCATTCATTGAAGGATAATGCCTTACTCAAGGGCTTTTCACTCATATGACAACATTGTTAACTTCTGTGACGTCTCTCAGACTCTCTCTCTAGCTCTCTCCCTCAGGAAACCCCTTTTAAAACCACCCTTGTGATTTCCCAAGCCGAAGGTCCACTAGAGAACTTGTTAGTGAAGTAGGAGGAGCAGTAGTCTGCCATGGGGACCACTGTCTGGTGTTTATATCTTTGCACATTTGGTTTGTAATGCCAATGAAAACCCAATCATTGTAACATTCCGTACCTACCTTACCTTATGTGTTCCAGTTTGACCTTGAAATTATTTGGAATAAGAGGTTCTGCTTTTCTTTTTTAAAATTATATTTTATAAATATTATGTAAGATTATTTAAATAATATTATGTAAGATGTGTTAGTGTCTGGCGCTTCTTGGACTAAGTGGTTACAAGCTGTACAAATTTAAATACTACCCATGCTCTGCGTCCTTCTTATATATATCTTATATATTTGTGTTGATAGTTTGATACAATTTTGATCTAATTATTTCAGTCATTGAGCTGGCATGTGAATGTGATATCATTAAGTAAGGCACAAACTTTAAACAATCAGACTGACAAACATCAAAGCATGGTTACACCGACCATATAATCTCAATATTTGTAAACTGGGTTCTTGAGTAAATAGTTGTCATATCATAATTCATTACTAACAAGAGCATCCCATTCCTAATGTGGGAAACTTAAGACTTCAATACTGAGAGCTCGGCTTTTCTTTCCCAGAGCTCCGTACAAAGCTTTAGAGGAATGACATAATGCACAGGTACCTTCCATACTGACACCAATACTTTATTGAGTAAGACACATCTCCAGCATATAATTCAACAGCTACCAAACAAACAAACAAATCTATGATTAGTTCTATGATCTGCAATAAAGCTTGCTTCCACTAGCTATGTCTGTACTTACCGGTATCTATTTGGTGGGTGTTTGGAGGGAGGTTCTGGTGCCCTGGTGCTCTCAGAGCTTAAGGGGCAACATGGAGCTGATCTTCTATTGATGTCTTTGTATTGAGTCCTGTGATTGTCCTGTATATGTCCTGGTTTTTTCTGCACTTTTGTTGCGAGTGGAATTGAGGGTGGTTTCCTTCATCCATATGAGTGAAATAATCTTAAGTACAATGTTAAACCTGAATCAAATAATCAAACTGATTTATGTATTTATGTTGTAATTGAACGATTTGTCCAAAACTGGGAGTGATTCATTGTATTTTAATCACTGTACATAAATCCTAGAGATATTTTTGTATATTTGTGCTATGTTTTGTTTGCTGTGTTAGCCTGCCGTACTGGTTCCAAACCTGGAAAATCCTCCAAAGGTTGCTTTACCTATAACATGCAATATTTGACATGGGTTTGAAAGCTCGATGAAAAACGGTTACAAGAAAAGTATTTAGGAATTACCTGTAACAGCTACCTATTATTAGGTGTGTTTTAATTGGTTGTCACGCAGAGGTGTCTGCTTTCATTTTACATAAACAACGGAAGGTTAGTTGAAGTTTCATGAACAACAATACAATTAATGCAAAAATAGTAATAACGGTGGTGTTGTTGTTGTGAGTAGAAACATGTATATATTATCAATTTATCACCACTACCATAGAAACTTAAACATATATGTAGAAACTTATATATGTATTTACTCTCTCTAAAGACTCTAGTAAATCCATATGTTCTACACCTTTGTAACATTTATCAAGCCAAATTCAGATTTGATATAGCTGTTAGGGATGTGTCCTAGCATTTGTTAGGCCAAATAGCTGTCTGATTTCCATTAATATCAATATGATGTATTGTTGATGCTGTGTAGTATTGCTTTGTCTCTTCGTCCTCTATTAATAGATTTTTATTGTCCGGGATTGGGACATTTGATCTGTTATAGTATTGTTGTACAGGGTTACATACACATACGACAATGGTATAAGCAAGAGCATCTGATTTGCCTATCAGAAAATTTAACCTGGCCGAGTTTTAAGATAGTTTCCCCATAGCTACTCTCTTATCCTGTTTGTGTCAAAGCTTTAGCAAGCTAGGTGCCTGGTTACATACCAGACCCATATTGTTTTTGCATTGTTTTGCTCTACTAAAGGAGCTTGAATTAATAGTTCTGTGATGTTCTGATTATTTAGTAAGCACTCCTGGCATAAAGTAATTCATGATAGTTGTCAGTGGTGTAACCTCAATTACCTCAACTATCCATTTGTTTCGGTTTTCTAGGGCTATCTTTGATTAGATGGTTAAATTGCTGAAACTTACTAAACAGATTAATGTATTTTATCGCAGAGAAAGAAATTTGTGTTTGCCTCCATCAGGATTCAAACTTGGGTCCCGCCGTTGCCGTGGTTCAGTGGTAGCGAGTGCGCTTCCTGAACTGAACATGCTTCGATTTACCGTTCACGGTTTCGAGTCCGCCTTTCAACTATCAGGTATATGAGCGAGTCACATGTTGTGGCTCTGGCAATCGCAGGGGTGGTTTTTACGAGGTTTCCTCCCGGTTTTCCACCGTAATAAGGCTTACAGTGTGAAGTGAACAATCCGTCGTCATATAAGTAAAATACCCTTGAGTATGACGTTAAACACCAATCAAACAAACAAAAACAAAAATCAAACTTGGGTCCCTGGCAAGTAGGGCCATCATTATAATGTTACATTCCCCTACACACATTATCACACTTTCTGAATTTGTGAAAAACAGATTTAAAAATCTTTAATGTTCAATTGATGGGCAGTATTTCCACTCACTGCAGTTCTAGTTCTCTTGGGATATGTAGTGAACAGGATAGGAAAAACTATCTCCAAAGGCAAATGCCTCAATGAAAAAAACTGCAAACTTTTTGACAAAGAAAGCAAATTAATTTTAAGTTTTATGTCCAGAGCTAACAATACCTATAGCCTATAATACATTTCTTTAATTCCAAATTTTCCCTTTAGAAATGGGCTTTACCTGAGCAAAGTTGTACGTGCATATTCACATGTTTCTTCAACGATGTTCAATTAAAAGTTGTTAAATAGCTGAAATTATTGGTCTTGGAGACCCTTTGTAATGAAAGTTTTTTTTTATTTTGGAAGCAACAAATCCTGTCTTCCGGTCGGTATAGATATAGTGGTGTATTGGTGTAAAATCTATATTAATACTTGTGAATGCTGTGGTTCATTCAGTGTTTTGCTGGCTGTGTCTGTTAAACCCGCTAACGGATGGTGAGATCTGTTAAACTCATTCTCCTTTACCATGTGGGGAGCAACAGCTGTGCTTAAACACATATCTATCTATATCAGAGTGGTTGAGAAATACTCTTATAACCTGTAGCATGGGGCCAATCCATTCTGCCTGCTCAGACAGATAGTAAACCCTATATGATAGAGCTTCAGGAAGACCCTACAACCTGGGTGCACTACCAACCTCTATACATATGTTTCAACAGCCTCGGCGCTATGCTTATCCACCCAGTACCTATTTCTATATACTATACATAAAGATGGTCAGTTTCTGTATCCGGTACATGTACACGTAGGAGTGCATTTTCATGGAATCAATGTTGAAAGCTTACTCTATGCTTAATTAGTGAATTGGGTGATGAGTTATAGCCTTGCCTATAGGCTTATATTATGCAAAATAGGTATATTTATCTTTCAAACTCACTCAGTGAGATACAGATGTTAGCTTTGGTCTGTGTTTGAAAATACTCTCAGTTTAGTCAACTGTTTCATTTGCCGTTGATATTGTTATATTTTTTAAAACAATTGAACGTAACTGTGCATCTGTTGGAATTTATACCTACAACTTGTTGGAACCTATTTGTGTATATATTGACATGTACATGCACATTGAATAGCAGCGGTTTTGGCGTGTCTACAAAGTCTCCGGATTACGTTGCTCACTTGTATGGATTTACCTCTGTCATTCTACCATATAATTGTATGGTAAGGGTTACATGCACCAGGACAATCATAAAGATTAATTATTAATGGTAAGTCTATATATATTTACATTTTTTGCTCATTTGGCCTTGCTGGCTAGACAGGATTGCGTTTCTCTACGTCTAAAATATATCTCTACAAGTTCAGGACGAATCTGGCAACACTTACTTAAACTTTCCAACGTAAAGTGCCTCATTCTTTTTTTATCGCGACAGAATATTTACATGTAATATAATGCTTTAAGAAATAAATATCAGCTCTGGCTGTGTTGTTGGTTCATCAGCCTGTAAATAGTTGGTGAATGCAACCCCTTGAACTTTATGTAGCCTTCTGGCTAAGGGCAGTTTGTTTGAAAAGTATTAATGCTGTCTGTACTTAGCACTGGAGGAAAATGTACTTTCCAACATCATGGCTATGTTTTGGTCGTACTAGTGTCAATTATTGTTGGAATACACTGCTATCATCTACGTGAAATACCCTTAAGCACTGCGTAAAACACCAATCAATCTATCAATCAACTTTAAGTAGGTTGTTTTTCAGTAATTTGATTTTGTATTGCATCTTGAGACTTTCTTGGTATGGTTTAGGCAAGTAGGCAATGAACAGTGTGGAGTTGAGAATCCATCATCATATAAATGAAATACCCTTCAGTGTGACAGTAAACCCCAATCAAACAATATTTTAAACATATTTTTTTGAGACATAAACAAAATCCTGAATTTTATAATAATTTTGAAATAACATATTTATACCTGTACAGGTATTTAAACTAGGTACATGGAAATGTGTCTATTATTAGAAGATATTCTTCTGTTTACAATATCTTGATCCTGATGTTGGAATCATTCAAGAAACTTGTCTAAGATAACTGTTTACAGGTGATTTTGAAAATTTTCTTAATCCCATATGGGACCAATGGCCCTGGCTTAGTGGTAGCGTGTGTGCTTTCTAATTCTGCTTCAATGTACTGTTCATCAGATCTTGTCCATCTGTCAACCATCAGGTATATGTGTGAGTCACACCTTGAGGCACTGGTGGGGTCTGGTTTTTACTAGGTTTCTTCTAAGGTTTTGCCAAAAAATGCTACAGCACTGGCCTAATAATTTGAGCTTATAAAACTAAACTTTTTTAAATTCATTGATTGGTACATTTCACCAATTCACTTAAATCTGTGGCCAATTATAGTTGCCTTTTAACAGTTATCTTTATGGTGTTGACTTGTACATTTTACATTGTGCTGTGTGAATACTTGCTTTAAATTAGTTGGTAATCAACCTTAACAGCAGTGGAAATATATATATACCTTTGCTGGACATGTCCAGTAAAAATTGAAAATGTCCTGTAAAGTTCCCCAGAATTTAACATTGTGTTAAAAGGCCTGGCTTCGGCTGGCTGTAATAAAAAATTTGAAAAATGCCTGACAGACTATTTTAAACATTTTCACCCCTGCTTAAAGACAATGATAATATCTGCCTATAATTCATTTAGGTACCAAGATGCCATATTTTTTTCTGTTTTGATTTAAGTGACTATCATGTTGAAGTTCACCTTAAAGTTGAGAAGCAGTGATTTAAGATATATTCTGTCAAGCAATTTTGCTCTATAGATCAATATACTCCAGGATAGTTTATTCCTGATTCCAATGATACTGCCATCAGAAAGCTGTGACTAAATGCTCTACTTCCTGTGTTGATCCATCTGATTGATCCATCATTGATTTTAAGGTCATGTAGCAGAACTGGGAAAAGGACTGTGTTATTTCTGAGGTTAACAGTATTTGAGTTTTGAATCACAGATGTGTATAAATCTTTAAAGGGTGGAGTGAAATGACATGTTCTTGGAATCTATAACAAATTACAGCTGTTGTTCACGTCTACATGAATATTTACTAATTTTTATGCTTTTATAGCACCTATGTAGATAAAAGAAACAAGAAAAGAAAATTCATGTTAGCATGCTGTAAGCATCCTTATATGATGGAATTCAGAGACATTGCAGTTAAATGTGAAATATGGAAAAAATGTTTTTAAAAAAAAATCTTCTCCGCTTTCCATAAAAATGAATTGCTAAATAATTCTCCTTGCAGTGAAATACAATGATTACAACATTTAAAACTGTGCAAATCAATTGATTTCAATTACTTAATAACCACTGATAGATATTTAATTTACATGTTGTACTGTTAAAGAAGTACTACTGGATTGACAGATCTTCGCCATGGTAGGCTTGTCAGGTGGAGCTGAACACCTGCCAATGTCTTCACTTCAAATATTTCTATCGTTATGGGGGCCATCTTTCTGAGAGCAGTGAGTTTAAAACTACTGAGCAAAGGAGGAACATCAGAACAAAACATTTCATATGTTATTGTTGTGTCAAGAAAGCTTTGTTACTGTTGGATATCACATCACAGTCCTATGTGTTTAAAAACTCAGCCAAGTTTATTTCACTTATATAATGATTATGATACCAATAGACTAAAATAACCAGAAAATTTAAGCATAGTTTAATAAAAAAAAATCTGTTGATTTTATAATTTTTTTTAACCAGTTGTTGGAAGCTGCAGCTTTAATGACAGACAGAATTGATCAGTGAAGCAGACCTGAGCATTTTTAAGGATCTATCAGAGCAGTAGCAGATTTGAATTGTGAAATTATTCTGTGTAATTGTTGTAATTAAACTGTTTGTCATTTATTGTTTCGCTATGAAATCTGTTGAAGATCTTGAATTTAATTCCTGGTCTACATGTACATCATCTAGTTTGCTCACTGTAAATTATAAAAAAAATTATTAAAAAAAAGTGTGTGCTAGAAAATCTTAACTTTCAATATTCTCTATTTAAATGTTCCCAAGCATTACTAAAAAATTATTTTCATCTTAAAAAACATTTTCAAAAAACATATTTCCGACATTTAACATATGATTTTTTATTTGATATTTCATTAAGCGATAAAATCAATTACAAATAGTGAAAAATCTAACGCACTTGAATGGTCAGAAGGTTGATGCTTAGGTGTATGGAAAAGAAGTCATGTACAAGCCCCATACAGCTACATCCCAACTTCCAGCAAGAAGATCTTAAATGGCGTAATATCTATTAATTGAAAAATAATTATTTGTATGAATTTAACACAATTGGCATTATTCATTACCACAAATGACCAAAAAGTTGACAAGTATTCCTTTTAAACACTGAAACATCATAATTGATTTGATCAGCTGACTTATAGATATTAAATGCTGCCACTGTATTTCATATATGAGGAAAAGTAAGCCACAACTTTATGTAGAGACAGTAGAGCCTGTCTAAATAACACATGTCCATTAAAAGTGTTAGTCGATTTCCAATCCTACCCAATCTATTTTATTTTGGTGGATTGGACAGCAAAATTCCATTGTTTGGCTGGCTGACTGACTGACTGGTGACAAACTGACTAAAGGGTGAGTTTGTGTAGATAGGCTGAAGATAAGCTTTTTCAAAAGCATTGTTCTGAGTCGATAGCTTTCATTATGTTGTCTTTGTAAAGGCAGCTGGGTCATTTAATTGTACAATGGGTTTTTATGTCATATGTGTGACCCCTCTATCAAATCATGATCGATTAAATAACCGTTAAAAATCATCGTAAACATTATCATTTATGTAAACAGGGACCATTTATGAACACAGCCCCCTTATGGCACAAGAAGCCCATAATACTTTCAAATTACTTAATAAGCTTTCAAAAAAAGATGAAACCTATCCACACAATCCGGAATCCACTTTTCTATTGCTGGAAAATCTAAGGACTTGATATATATTGTTGTTTTCGCTCTTTTTCTGAGTTTAGGCTTAAGTTTTCTGCTCGTAACTTTATCATTTGGTCATGTACATGTAGTTCATAACAATCTTCAGATTCTTGTCCAATATCTGCTCATTTAGTCCAGTTTACCTAACCACAGACAGGTGTTCTATTGTCTCTGTGTTAACCAATGGGAGGTTCTGTTGTTTTGTCATGGTTTTCCACACCATGGTTAATACACCAAGTTTAGAAATAATACAACAACTCCCAGATAGAATTAAGAAAAAAATCTCAATCTGTATTACATGCAATTTACAATAGCAAAAATTTAAAAAAAATAAATAGTTGATGTTTCTTTATTGTAGTAATGTTCTTCATTCTGTCTCAATAAATTCATCATTTCAGCCCTGCATAGCTGTTTAATTACCCTTTTCATATTTACTAGAAACTCTTGATCCTTTTGAATGTTTTCTGATATTGTCGAAAAATAATTACCCATTTAGTGTAGGGTAATTAAATAAGAATAACAATTTACTGTTTCCCTATCATTTTCTTAGCTAATTGCTTCAGTGTTGGATGGTTCTGCATGTTGCCTGCGGACCTAACCAAGGCTGTCTATTGGTTATTGTGAGTCTTATGATGGTCAGATTTCCACTGATATGGTCAGCTGGTCGTGTTAAATCATGTGTGACGTGCTGATTAAATTACAGGCAGACAGATCAGATCTGGTATGACACTTGTTATGGAGCAGTCTTGTGTTATTATTTCTTGCTGGTTGGGCTTATCCTGCTTCTCAGATGAGGCTTGTAATAAGTTCTCTTGTGGTGTGAATAATCTGCAGACAGGTGTAAAAACAGCTTTTGTGAGGAGATTCTATTAAGCTCATTAAAGTAAGCCACTTTAGTTAACTTAAGTAAATAAATGGATGAATTCAGGGGCTAATATCCCATTCTGATAGATTTAAAACACATAAAAAATACAACTTAAACACTATCAGTAGATTTAACAATAATATTAGTGGTATTTTAGTGCATCATATACACAAATTATAATTAAGATATTATGGTTAGTCCATTAAATTTTATTTTAGTGTTATTGTCAATTAAAAGGATTAGGCCATGAATAAAGTTTTAAGTTTGACTTGTTTTGTTTACTGATTCCCATATAGCTATTGAAATAGCCCTAAAACCTTAAACCCTTATAAAACAAACAAATTGTAACTATTTAATTTGACCAGTTTTGAAATATCCCGATTATGTTGTATTGTAGATGTATAAGTATAAATTGATGGTCAGTTTGATCCTAGCATAGTCAAGTTAGATATACTTTTTTAACACTACAAAATATTTTGCTCATTATACAAAAAAAATTTACAACGTTGTGCATCGCAAGCAGCAGACAAACTCACCCAAGAACAGCAACAAAACAAGAACGCCATTTTGCTAAAAGGTATAAACTTTGTGACATCATGAGGATGATGACACCAAAAAATACAATACCTTCTTTTTTTACATATTTTCTCTGGGATATTATCACTAGTGTATTATGACAATTATAATCAACAGCTCTAAAGTGGAAGCCAGATACATTCATATTTTAAATAGAATACAGAACCACTTTAAGATTTTGATGGTATACATATCAACTGGATCGTGTCCGCCTGTCAACCTTCATGTATATGAGCTAGTCACACATCGTGTCTCCAGCAATAACAGGGTGGTTTTTACAAGGTTTTCTCTCGGTTTTCTATCGTAATAAGGCAAGGTACAGTGTGGAGTGGACAATCTGTGTCATATAAATGAAATACCCTTGAGTACGGCATTAAACCCCAAACAAACAAACACAGGTATATCATATCTGTCTTGCTACCACATTCAGATGGGGAATGTGTTTGTAACCTTGACACAATTTCTGTGTTATATTGCTATTCTATCGTTATGTTGTCTGTTCTTGTGTTTTTTCTCTTCAAAAGGAGGATGTAGTTTGTGCATATTTTATAGCTTACATGGACATTGTCTGGCAGTGTTACTTCTCTAATGAAGCCATCTGTGCCTTAAGCTTTTCTTGTACAAACACATTCTAGCTTAATTGATCAGTTCAGTATCTATTGGATGCATCCTCTTTCCTCGCCACTAAAGACAGCGGTCTGGGGAGAGAGACCACAGTGCATCAGAGTTATATGTTATCAATTAAATTACACAGTACAAACTGTAAATAAAAATAGAAACATGTACCATTATGATGACTGAAAATTAAAAAGGCAGTAAGAATGATCTTTCAGGTTAGGATTTATCATTCCATGAAAACTATTGAGTGTTTAAGACTTGTAAGCTGTTGGCAATTTGTCACCTTTTGAGGCAGTGTTCTATCTTTTTCAAAACATGGACCATCTTGTTTATTGCTGATCTACTTTTTGCCAACAGGAGCTCTTATTTTTTTGCTTTGTTCTACTTTTTCGCAACAGGGGCCTCTTGGGGTTTTTTTTGTGTTCTTCTCTTTTTCCTCAATAGGGGGCATCTTGTTTTTTTGCTGTGTTCTTCTTTTTCTCAAGAGGTGCCATCTTGTTTTTTGCTGTGTTCTACTTTTTCACAACAAGGGCCATCTTGTTTTTTGCTGTGTTCTACTTTTTAACAACAAGGGCCATCTTGTTTTTTGCTGTGTTCTACTTTTCCACAACAAGGGCCATCTTGTTTTTGGCTGTGTTCTACTTTTTCACAAGGGCCATCTTGTTTTGTTTTGTTCTACTTTTTGCTAACAGGAGCTCTTTGTTTTTTGCTGTGCTCTACCTTTTCTCAACAAGGGGCCATTTTTTTTTTTTTTTTTTGCTGTTCTACTATTTTACAACAG
>JAVFBW010116301.1:0-15525 GCA_034783835.1 Mopalia ciliata | reverse complement strand
GCGCTCCGAGCAACCGTCCCCTGGATATAGAACCAAGAATAAACTTTATGTTTGTATGGAAGACATAAACACATAACGACAGACAGAATAAACGTACTGTTTAACATTTAAACGTTTATTAAACATAACAACTGAAAAGTAAATACTTTAACACAATAATATACATATTAAGCATCATCAAGATTTACAGTGTACAAACAATAAAAGTATTGGCGTGCATGTAGTTCCGAATAACAATTGTTATTCAAAACATTTGATTCCTTTTTTCACGCGCACATTACCATTAGCCTATTGAAGTGGTAAGGAAACAAGGTGGTTTTTGTATTTCCAAAGGTCTTCACATGCTAAAGGATGGGTGATATAGGGTCTACCAATTTGGACCATTACTAGCGGGGACAGCTGACATTTACTATTGTAACCACCACTCGTTGTACCTTCTGTCTAGACTGTTTATTTACATTTACAGAATTAGTTAACATCTGTCGATGTCTCCCAGGACTGACAGTAAAGAAATACATCGTCTAAAAACAGAGCGATAATAATGGAGTTGTTTTAATTTTATCATTAAGAATCATTTTTTTAACTAGACCTTTTCTATTTCAAAAGTTCTCTTTAAAAAAAGAAAAGAATTTCACATATGTTGAAAAGTATTTTACGTATGTGAAATAAATAATTTATTTTACAAATAAACGCTTATGGCTGACCTGACATTGTGCACGGAAAAGAGCTGATCTATTTTTCAAAAGATGAACGGTTCCATGTGCATTTTTAGCAAGACTGGTGCTACATGTATGCTAGTGCATACAAATACAATTTATATACTGTTTAACATGTATATGGATTGAGTGTCTGTAATAAAGTTATAAATAAAAAAAAAATATGTTGAAAAGAATAACGCTACAGTCTACAAACTTCAATCTGTTCAGACCATAAGAAGAACATCCATCATCTGCGTTTCGCGAAGCATTTGTTATTTTCTGGCGAAGAATAAATCAGAAAAACTACATTTCTTTAACAGGCCTACCATTGCGATTTATTCCGTAGTTAGCATTACTGCGTCTGGTTCGTCGAGAAAATAAACAAATGTAGACTACAATAAAAATGCTGAGAATAAACCCATCGCCGGATATAATATTCACTTATTTGTCATCGTAATTGACCTTTTTTTAGAATAGAAAGTATGGTTTTATGTTTCAGCCGTTGATAGACTGTACATATAGGGCAAGTCCAAGTCCTATTCGACTTTTGGCAGTCTGCGATTTGCAATGTGTTGTTGTTACCTCCTGCAGGCGAACCATTTCCTGATCAACTGTCTCGACTAGGGAGTGTGGCCTACTGAGGTTAAATTTGCAAAGCATGTGCTATTGCTTAGCCTGTCCGTGGAATATAGGCCTACCCCTATCGTCTTTGAATTCGTTTTGAAAGTCTATACACGAGGGGCTAAAACGAAGGTTGGATACAGTCCTTTGGGGAGAAATCGCTTCTCGGTAGGTTTGATATTAAAGTGGAACTCTTTTGTACCTATGTAAAATAAAAGTTTATTTTACATAAGTGAAATTCTGTTTTGCATATGTGAAATAGTTACGTTTTGGCTTTTATTTTCATTCACATGAAAAAGTATTTCACACATGTTAAAAAGAATTTTACATATGTTGAAAAGAATTCTACATAGACAAAATCAACTTTTATTTTACATATGTGAAATTGTTTTTTGCATAAGTATTGTACAGAAGTAAAATAAAAGCAGAACTAATTTAACATATGTAGTATTAAGGTAAAAGTGATAAAACGGCTTGCCATACAGCATTGGTAAAACACAGTATATCCAATAAAATACCAGTTCAATCCCTTCCTAAGGATGATAATCAAGTGAATTTCGTTAGTACTAATACTCATATTATTATTCTATTCAGAGAAAACCTAATTTTCAGATCAGAGGCGTGATTAGTCCGGCTCTGGGCAATACATCTTAGTGCTGATAGATTAGTCCAGCCAGAATTCATCACAAGTACAATGCTATATTCCCCAGGGTGACACGTGACTTTCCAATGAGGTCAATTCTAGTGAGAATCCGTACGAATTGAGGACCAAATTACAGAGTTATCATTGACGAACAATCCGTTCGAATATCTTTACTACAATAAGTAATATCTCACGCAGTTTGTCAGAATACAACTTTCCATGCTCAGTTGTTTATAATGAGTTAAAAGCATACGCGAATGCTGCCAAACTAACATAATTTTGGGATCCAATTAATGTGGCTTTATTAAAACACTAGGTCTTAATTCGTTTAAATTTAAAGGCAATGTACGTTGAGGACATATAAAGAATCATGTCCAATAATCGAGACTTATCACAATAGATTTGTATCATCAAACTCCACGATAAGCGCCAGTGGGTTGTTCTGCTTTTCTTTACTCCAAGGAAATGATCGAAGTCGTGTAATTTCATTTGGACGATGACAAGAATTTTTGATGTTTCCTTTTGGGAACTCTTTCCGCTGGAATCAAAGCGTCTAACACAATGAGCTCTTCATGCCACTTCATTATCGAGCAAGTTTCATGACGTGACGTCTAGGTTTAGGAGAAATTCTCATACAGAAAACATAACCAAATCATACGGTTTCCCTTGGATATAAATGAGTGTGTGTTATGTCCAGAATTATTTATGTCGTCCAATTTCAATCAATCGTTATTTCTAAACGGAAACTGACATGATGTATGTAATCTCCATAGTATCGGGGTCAGTATGAGGCTGATATGAAAATCATTGGTCCTGTCTGTACCAGTGGTTTATACGCTCGTCAAACAACTGTCTAGTATAACTGACAAACACTGCTATAGAAGAAAGGTATGCCCTAATTGTGTATATTCCGAAACACAAACTACACCACTGCATCTTTTCCCCTGATTTTCTCTTCTCTGTGGTTATTAACTTGATTGGTCGAGCAATATGATCTTAAAGATGCCCGATAGTAGATATTCTCGGATAGGGTCACATGACCATGACATGTGGTGTGTGCTCTTGTGAACCATGTTGGGTAACATCTTGCAAATCACATCCTTTTTACGATAGTTACATCTACCCAAGGCAAGATGGAAAAGAAGTTTGTCTTAGCACACCTCTCTTCAACTCTTACCTTTGAAAAACCGGAGTAAATTGATGTCTATAACAGCTACTTTCGAGTGGCAGTCCTGTACAACACCTATTCACATTGGAGCTTATACAAGCAGAATAAGCGACAGTCTACGTACACACGTACTTAGTCCAATTTAAGTAGCCGTGACATCATCGCAGACACAATAAATTACAGTGGCGCCATGCTTGTTTGTTGTGTATGGACATTATCTTTAAATGACTTTCTGGTAGGGGTTGTTCTTCTAAAATAACCCAAGTAAATGTTTGCCATTTTTTTAAGACAATGGAGGCAAGGGTTAAAACGTGTGTGTCTGGTCTTACGCAGTTCGACCCTTGCCATAGGAAGATGCGTAAGCTAAGTCAAGCAAGCCGCGTTTAAGACGACCATATTTCTGGTCGTCATATATCTGTGATGGAACTCAGCATATAAGGAGTACTAGTGTAGCCTCCCTGTATACAACGCACACTGTAGCCTTATTGATAGTTGAAAGTTTCCCGTTATGTTACCCTGTGGGTTGGGAGGGAGCTTCCTGTAGTCTTGGTGCACTAAGGGGCAGCATGTAACCGGTCTGTTTGTTATGTATTTGTTTTACGTTGTGTGATTGTCTTGTCTTGTCTTTGTTTTTTGTCAGTGGCGTCGCAAGTGGTTTCTTTCACACTCTGGGCTGTCATACTGTCTTGTAAGTAAAATAACCTTTATTAAGGCGTTTAACCGCAAACGTTTGAGTTTTGATCAACGTGTGCAATCTTGACGTTAATGTCGCCATACCAGGTGAAACTGGGCGGGGACAAGTTTCGTGCTTACCACCAGATGGAATATCCCATGGAACCTAAAGATGGCAGAAGGAAGACAAGTGATCCGATTGATCTACAATGCTACAGTGAATTATGCCCAAGCCAAAACTTTCACGTTTTCCAGCTGTCAATCTTGTCAGAGAATATAATATTGCCTAATACCTTATACAGGATGATTGATGGCGGCTGTCAGTTTAGTAATTTATATCCTACCTATTTCAGTTTTATAGGTCAAATATGTAAAGTTTTCTCTCTTCATTTATTCAAAATATATATCATAACAGGAGTCCATTTATTAAGTCATTTAGTTGGGGTTTTTTGTAGATACATATAACCATTCGTTTTCTGTTAATGGTTTTATTACACTTGTGTATGTTTGTGCCCTTTGCATCATGAACATGACTTGTTTCTCTTAACTCTCAAGGATAGCCTTATTATTTTCCTTTCATCCAGGTTTTAGCTATTGGCACTGTCTAAAAAAAATGAAACATCAGGCTACAATTTAAAGCTGGACATAATTACGCTTTTGTCGACTATTCTGCATCAGTATCTAATGACAGGAAGTGCTGTGACGTCATAAAAGAATATGTGAAGGGGATCTAGCGTAGTTAAATCCACACATGCACATACCTTTCTGATATTTACTCCTGTGTTAAAACAATACTGATATTGATATTGCTATTGGTCGTATTATAGTGTGGAGACAAGGTGAAGAAAAGTCATCTGGTGTGTAGATAAGTAAACGATGGCCGCTGGCGGTGTATTTATAACGGAACTACAAGATAGTATTGCTCATGTATTATGTATACATGTACCGCCGAGAAACTGTCAAGAGAATTATAGTATTGAGAAATGTCAATTCACACGGATACAATTAATCGAGGCAAAACTCTCAAACTAAAAATATTCGAACCAGCTGAGAAATCCGACATTTTATATTTACACCGGGTCATAGGAGCAAATACCCCAACCAACTGAGAAATCCGTCAATTTTTAATTTACACACGGTCATAGAATGAAATACCCGGACCAACTGAGAAAGCCGTCATTTTATAATTACACCCAGTTATATGAGAAAATACCCGGACCAACCGAGAAATCAGTCATTTTTTATTTACACCCGATCATAGGATGAAATGCCCGTACAAGCTGAAAAATCCGTCATTTTATATTTGCGCCCAGTCATATGACAAAATACATGAACCAACTGAGAAATCCGTCATTTTTTTGTTTTCATCCAGTCATAGGAACAAATACCCGGATCAATTAATAATCCGTCATTTTATATTAACACTCGGCCATAGGATGAAATACCCGGACCAACTGAGAAACCCGTCTGATTATATTCACACCCAAGGAAGAAATACCCGATCTAGCCGAGAAACCCGTAATTTCATATTCACACCTAGTCATAAGAAGAAATACCAGGACCAACTGAAAAATGCGCCATTTTGTATTTACACTCGGTCATAGGAAGAAATACTTGAAGTAACTTAGAAATCTGTCATTTTATATTTACACCCGGTCATGGTAAAAATATCTGATCTAGCTGAGAAAACATATATTCCTACATCTTATATCTGCGCACAGGACAGCAATACAAATAACCTATATTTAGTCTGGTCTCTTTAGATGTAAAAGAATGACAGCAATTTGTAATTATTTTGCCAAGGAATAAAATACTTTGATTGGTAATATTCCTAAATCTTGTTTAGGTGTATCTGTTTGTAAAAACATATTTATCACAATTCACCGGAAAATTTTGAAACTTTTTGATCATGGTTGGTTGTTATTTGGTTATGTAATACTATTGATTACCCTTTAATTCCACTGTATGTTTGTATTGGCTAAAAATACCCAGTTAAAGTCTGGTTCCATATTTGCTCAATATCTGTCCATTTATTCTGAACTACAGGCAATGAAAAAAATGGATTAATTAAAGGTTTTTTTATCGATGTGTTTGCTGTCGGTGGTTAATTATCAGACATATTCCAACATGTGGACAAGAATCCATTGACTGTAATATTATCTGTCTAATAATGCATGGCATCACCAAAGACACGGCTCATGGAATCTGAGGATTTAATACAGTGGCCAGCTAGAATTTTAAGAGCAAACAATGATCAAATGTAAATTAGGGCTGAAAGCATCTTAACCAGCTTGTAGAGAATCAGCATCAATTGTTTCAATATTTCAAAGCATAGTGACAGAATAAATAGCGAAACCAAATTAATGGGAACTGCCATCGTATCAGCTATCTGGGGAAAATATGGACGTTCTTCAGACGAATTAACATTTGTTTTATTCTTGTTTCTAGGAGAGAAAAAAACCTGCCACACTGTAGCAGCGCCTCTAAAGAAATATAGACTGGTTGAGATAAATTCCAGCGGTCTTTCTATTTGCTCTATAATATCCTGTATAAATGTAGTATGCCTGGTGAAATGTAAATGTCCACGAAAGCGTTATCACTAGTATTTATTGGAGCGTTTTAAGTTACACAAGTCATTAATTTTTAAAGCTTTACAGTTAAGCGGAATTTATCCATCTGAGTTCAAAGCAAACAGCAACTGTTGTACCTGTTTTTAAAAAGGGACATAAGCAAAATATATGCAACTATAGACCAGTTTAATTTCTTCTATTATTAACTCAAATATTTGCTTCATAATGTCTATGATTAACTATACAATCATGTCAAACAATCCCTGACTTCAGACCAACATGGATTCGTACGACACAAAAACACTAATCTTATATGGTTACTTGACAAAGGCACTTGACCAGAAGGAGCGTTACCTGGATTCCAGTCGTTTTGAATCCTAAAAAAAAACAAATGTCAGAATACATAGCATTTTCAATCGTTCAATGTTATTTTTGAAAAACTTAGCAATTGTCTGTATATGTGATATTGATATTTGTAAGTTTCGGAAATAAATACAATACAACGACGATGTATCAGCTCGAGTTGTCTCAGGTCGGACGGCAGTATCATTCGAGCTCGAAGAGCAAGTATATGATAAATTATGTTATACAGGTTATAATTGTTGGTAAAACGATACACGATCAAATGTTTATGTCCAGTTCAAGGGAGGTAACCGGAGCGTTTTATTGACGTGGTAATAAAATCAGTCAAATAACCGTGGTATATATAATGGAATAAAATATATCCCAGAATAAATGTCGTGTTGCTGATTCGTTATATTTTTATAGGATAATCATACTGGCATGGGCCGTTTCCATATATGTATGTTAAAGGGGCCATATAGGATACCCTCCTCCTTATATCGACTGAAATTAATTCAATCGTTTGTAGAGTTCGAGAATTCTGCAACTTTTATTTACGTACCGGTATGTTAAATTGTTATTCGCATTAGTGAAAATCTTTTTAACATATCTCAAAACAATTTCACAAATATAAAAAAAGAGTTGAACATAAATAAAAGCAGAACTAATTCGACATATGTAGAATAAGGTAAAAGGGATAAAACGGCTTGCAATACGGCCTTGGTAAAACAAACACAGTATATCCAATAAAATACCAGTTCAATCCGTTCCTAAGGATGATAATCAAGTGAATTTCGTTAGCACTTATGCTCGTATTGTTATTCTATTCAGAGAAAAACCTAATTTTCAGAGCAGAAGCGTGATTAGTCCGGCTCTGGGCAACATATCTTAGTGCTGGTAGATTAGTCCAGCCAAAATCCAGCACAAGTAGAATGCTCTATTCATCAGGGTGACACGTGACTTTCCAACCAGGTCAATTCTAGTGAGAATCCGTCCGAATTGAGGACCAAATTATAGTGTTATCGTTGACGAACAATCCGTGTCTTTTCTACAATGAGTAATATCTCAGGCACTTTGTCAGAATATAACTTTTCATGCGTAGGCTTATAATGAGTTTAAAGCATAGGTGAATGCTGGCAAACTATACATAATTTAGGGACGCAATTTATGTGGCTTTATAAAACAATAGGTCTGAGTTTAAATTTAGAGGCAATGTATGTTAATGACTTGTAAAAAAATCATCTGGAATATTCGAGACTTATGACAATAGATTTGTATCATCAATTTCCACGATAAATGTCAGCAGGTTGTTCTGCTTTTCTTTACTCCAAGGAAATGATCGAAGTCGTGTAATTTCATTCGGACGATGACAGGAATTTTAGATGTTTTCTTTTGGGAAATCTTTCCACTAGAATAAAAGAGTCTAACACAATAAGCTCTTCGTGCCATTTCATTAGCCACCAAGTTCCATGACGTGACGTCTAGGTTTAGGAGAAATTCCCCCTACAGAACACAACCAAATAATAAGGTTCCCTTGGATATAAATGATTGTGTGTCCAGAGTCCAGAATTATTCATGTCGTCCAATTTCAATCAACCGTTATTTATAAACGGAAACTGACATGATGTATATAATCTCCATAGTATCGGGGTCAGTATGAGGCTAATATGAAAATCATTTGTCCTGTCCGTAACAGTTGTTTATACGCGCGTGATCTTCAAATCACATCATTTTTACGATAGTTACATCTTCCCAAGGCAAGATGGAAAAGAAGTTCGTCTTAGCAAACCTCTCTTCAACATATAATCCACTCTATCTAATATGTTCCATCAATGATGTTGTTTCGGTCTGTATTATTATGTCATCTAGTAAGATCGTTTCGTATTATATATCGTGACTTGTACACCTTTATTGAATAACCTTCAATCTCATAATTGAATGTCTTTATAAAATACCCCTTAGCATTATGAAGATGAATTGTTTCTCTTAACTCTGAAGGATTGCGTTATTAATTTCCCTTCTGGAAATGTTTCAGTCGGATAGCCCAAACTACATGTATGGCATAATTACAATTAGACTTCCATCGCCGGAGTTAGTAAATGTGTCGACGGGATTAACGTTTCAGTGTCTGTTCACGTTGGATCGAAGACAAGCACGAAGTCATGAAAACTGGTTCATCCCGGTTTTAGCTATTGGCACCGTCTAAAAATTGAAACATCAGTCTACCGTTTAAAGCTTGAGCAAATTATGATCTTGATGACTATTCTGCATGAGTAATTCTCTAATGACAGGAACGAATGTGACGTCATGAAGAAATATGTGAAGGGGATCTGGTGTAATAAAATCCCCATACACATACCTCTCTGATATTTACTCCTCCGTTAAAACAATACTGATGCTGATATTGATATTGCTATTGGTCGTATTAGAGTGTGGTGACAAGGTGAAGAAAAGTCATCTGGTGTGTAGATAAGTAAACGATGGCCCCTGTCGGTGTATTTATAACAGAACTACAAGATAGTATTGCTCATGTATTATGTATACATGTACCGCCGAGAAACTGTCGAGAGAATTATAGAATTGAGAAATGCCCACTCCACACGGATACATTTAATCGACGAAAAATTCTCAAACTGAAAAGAATCCGATTTTGTATTTTCTAGCAACTAACTATATGACATAGACCAATTACGTTTCCTGTTTGTTGTATTGGTTGAATAAGCTTTTCTCCCAATGGTATTGTTGATGATTCTAACGTTTCATATTACCACAATGTCATAAGAAAAAATACCCAAACCAGCTGAGAAATCCGTCATTTTAAAATTACACCCGGTCATAGGATGAAACATCTGGACCAACTGAGAAATCTGTCATTTTATTTTTACACCCAGTCAGAGGAACAAAAACCCGAACCAGCTGAGAAATCCGTCATTTTATATATACACCCGGCCATAGTATGAAATATCCGGACCAACTGAGAAATCCGTCATTTTATATTTACACCCGGTCATCAGAACAAATACCCGAACCAACTGAGAAATCCGTCATTTTATATTTACACGCGGTCATATCAACAAATACCCGAACCAACTGGGAAAACAGTCATTTTATATTTACACCCATTTATAGGAACAAAAACCCGGACCAACTGAGAAATCCGTCATGTTATATTTACACCCAGTTGTAGAATGACATACACGGACCAACTGAGAAATACCTCATTTTAAATTTACTCCCAGCCATAGGAACAAATACCCGAACCAACTGAGAAAACAGTCATTTTATATTTACACCTAGTAATAGGAACAAAAACCCGGACCAACTGAGAAATCCGTCATTTTATATTTACACACAGTTATACGAACAAAAATCCGGACCAACTGAGAAATCCGTCATTTTATATTTACACCCGGGCGGTCATAGGATGAAATATCCGGACCAACTGAGAAATCCGTCATTCTATATTTACACCCATTTATAGGAATAAAAACCAGGACCAACTGAAAAATCCGTCATTTTATATTTACACCCAGTTATAGGAACAAAAACCCGAACCAGCTGAGAAACACCTCATTTTATATTTACACCCGGTCATAAGAACAAATACCCGAACCAACTGAGAAATCCGTCATTTTATATTTACACCCGGCCGGTCATAGGATGAAATATCCGGACCAAGTGAGAAATCTTTCATTTTATATTTACACCAGGTCATCAGAACAAATACCCAAACCAACTGAGAAATCCCTCAGTTTATATTTACACGCGGCCATATGAACAAATACCCAAACCAACTGAGAAAACAGTCATTTTATATTTACACCCATTTATAGGAACAAAAACCCGGACCGACAGAGAAATCTGTCATGTTATATTTACACCCAGTTATACAATGACATACCCGGACCAACTGAGAAATTTGTCATTTTATATTTACTCCCAGTCATAAGAACAAATACCCGGACCAACTGAAAAAGCCGTCATTTCATATTTACATCCGGTCATAGGAACAAATACCCGAACCAACTGAGCAATCCGTCGTTTTATATTTACACCCCGTTAAAGGAAGAAATTCCCGAACCAACTGAGAAATCCGTCATTTTATATTTACACCCTGTCATATGAACAAATACACGAATCAACTGAGAAATCCGTCATTTTATATTTATACCTTGTCATAGGAAGAAATACCCGAACCAACTCAAAAATCCGTCATATTATATTTAAACCCAGTTATAGGATGATATTCCCGAACCAACTGAGAAATCCATCATTTTATATCTACACCCAGTCATATGAATAAATACACGAACCAACTGAGAAAACCATATTTTATATTTACACCCTGACATAGGAATAAAAACCCGGACCAACTGAAAAATCCGTCATTCTATATTTACACCCGGTCATCAGAACAAATACCCGGACCAACTCAGAAATACCTCATTTTATATTTACACACGGGCGGTCATAGGATGAAATATCCGGACCAACTGAGAAATCCGTCAATCTATATTTACACCCATTTAAAGAAATAAAAAGCCGAACCAACAGAGAAATCCGTCATTTTATATTTACACCTGGGCGGTCATAGGATGAAATATCCGGACCAAGTGAGAAATCCGTCATTTTATATTTACACGCCGTCATATGAACAAATACCCAAACCAACTGAGAAAACAGTCATTTTATATTTACATCCATTTATAGGAACAAAACCCGGACCAACTGAGAAATCCGTCATGTTATGTTTACACCCAGTTATAGGATGATATTCCCGAACCAACTGAGAAATCCCTCATGTTATATTTACACCCAGTTATACAATGACATACCCGGACCAACTGAGAAATACGTCATTTTAAATTTACTCCCAGTCATAGGAACAAATACCCGAACCAACAGAGAAAACAGTCATTTTATATTTACACCCAGCTATAGGATAAAAAACCCGGACCAACTGAGAAATCCGTCATGTTATATTTACAGCATGTCATAGGAACAAATACCCTGACCAACTGAAAAAGCCGTCATTTAATATTTACATCCGGTTATAGGAACAAATACCCGAACAAACTGAGAAATCCCTCGTTTTATATTTACACCCCGTCAAAGGAAGAAATACCCAAACCAACTGATATATCCG
Source organism: Mopalia ciliata (assembly GCA_034783835.1). Classification (NCBI taxonomy): domain Eukaryota; kingdom Metazoa; phylum Mollusca; class Polyplacophora; order Chitonida; family Mopaliidae; genus Mopalia; species Mopalia ciliata. The sequence continues at coordinate 3,665 of JAVFBW010116301.1, read as the reverse complement.
TCATTTTATATTAACACCCAGTTATATGAATAAATTGACCAACCAACTGAGAAATCCGTCATTTTATATTTACACCTTGTCATAGGAAAAAATATCCGAACCAACTAAGAAATCGTCATTTTATATTTACACCCTGTCATATGAATAAATACACGGACCAACTGAGAAATCCTTCATTTTATATTTACACCCAGTTATAGGATGATATTCCCGAAGCAACTGAGAAATCCGTCATTGTATATCTACACCCAGTCATATGAATAAATACACGAACCAACTGAGAAATCCGCCATTTTATATTTACACCCAGTTATAGGATGAAATACCCTCACCAACTGAGAAATCCGTCATTTTATATTCACACCCTGTCATAGGAACAAATACCCGGACCAACTGAGAAATCCGACGTTTTATATATACGCCCAGTCATAGGAAGAAATACCCGAACCAACTGAAAAATCCGTCATTTTATATTTACACCCAGTCATAGGAACAAATACTTGGACCAACTGAAAAATCCGTCATATTATATTTTCACCCAATTATAGGATCGGGTATTTCTTCCTATGACAGGTTATAAATATTAAATGTCGGATTTTTCAGTTAGTTCGTGTATGTATTCATATACCTGGGTGTAGATATAAAATGAGGGATTTCTCAGTTGGTTCGGGTATTTCAACTGAGAAATCCGTCATTATATATTTACACCCAGACATAGGCACAAATACCCGAACCAACTGAGAAATCCGTCATTTTATATTTACACCCAGTCAGAGGATGAACTTCCTGGACCAACTGGTTTCATGTTTTCTCAATATCTCTACCTTATTCTGAGCTACAGCCAATGATTGATTGATTGATTGATTGATTGATTGATTGATTGATTGATTGATTGATTGATTGATTTGATTGATTGATTTATTGACCAAAAAAAAATATAACAAAAAATATATATATCAACAAAATACGCAAATTTGACGGGAGTAAAGCTCTAAGAAGAACTTGTTATATCCCTTAATAATATGAAATATACAGCTAGATAGTGCAGTTAATGGAATGTATTTAAAGGCAATCAATGTATAGAGTTAAAATGTGTAAATTTGCATATACATATATATATTTATCTTTATATTAGCATGGGGACTAGTTGCAATTAAGAGTGTTAACTAGGTAAGCTTTTAATTTTGATGTGAATAGAGATGTAGAGTTTATTTCACGAAATATGCGAGCAACCTTGCGCAGGTTGATTTAGGTGAATAGTAGGATAGGTTGCTGTGGTAATTTGGTCTATAAAAATTTAGGCATTGCCCTCGAGCGTTTCGACTATGGATATTTCTTTGTTTAATGACGTAACGGTTGAGACTGAGAGGAATATTATTAGGGTGCTGAAAAGATTTATGACCATACAGAAGAATTTGGAAAGTGTTTATTCGAGATAGTGGTAGAATTTGAAGATGTTGAAACGTAGGTTGAGTGTCATCTCTGCGTTTAGATAAAGTGATGATTCGAATAGCTCATTTTTGGATGATGAAGTTTCCATAGTTCAGGTATGGAAAGATAATTGAGTAGTATAATATAATATAACGTTCTTTTACTGACAGCATTTTTAATGTGATTGAGAAGACTCACGTTTTTTGAGCCCTGAAGAAGACCATGTTCAAGAAATTCTATAGAAGATTTGGCGTTCTTAAATAATACGTATTGACTCCTATTTAGTAGAGAACTCTGAAACCAGTTATTCGTAGTACCTTGTAAACCATAGTGATGGAGCTTATTTAAATAAATTATATATCGTGGTTGACTGTGTCGAACGCTTTTGACAGATCGAAAAATGTTACGGCACTAAACAGGTTACTTTCTTTAGCGGACGCAAGCGTGTCATTCAGTGAACAGGTAGGTGACTGTCCTCACTATACTACTGACGGTTTTCTTTTCCGCCATTCCTAAAAAAGATGAGTCAAATATGGCGGGGATAAGTGTGTCAGGATTCGATAAATTATATTTACGTTAATAATTTCCATAAGTTTGAACAAAAACGTCACATATGTTTCACAGATCTGCTTAACGAATGTGTTTTCATTGCATACTTTTAATATGTGTTTAAAGTTCCTTGTTCTTTAGGTAGGAGTCGGTTTCTCTGGCAAACCCTTTGGTGCGCTGGAGGGCTACATCTCGCCCACCTTCGCCTTCTCGAGGGCGGCAAAAAAGCAAACACCCTAGGTTAAAAGCCATCAAAACACATAGTGCTAATGGCTCGCCAAAACGAAAAACTCGACATTGATATTGACAATTTTTTTCTATATAAAATGAAACATTTGATATTTAATATATATATATAAAAAAAGAAAAACACACACAAAAGTAAAGCTAATGTACGTCCTTTTCGTTTGATTTATTTCTTCTTTTTTGTTATTATCTTTACTGACAAGGGTGCAGTCTGTTTCAAATTTGTTTTTATACAGAAACTTAGAAATAAAAAGACTATTTTCAGACCACAGCGTAGCTGAAATACCGCTGAATGTGGCGTAAAACACCAACCAATCAATCATTTAAGTTGTCTTCTAAATCTGCCTTCTACAAATGTATTATTTATTGTCATCATTTTCATTTTTTCGTGAAACACTTTAAATTGTGTGTTCAGTCTCTTTTTATTCGCTGTCCCTGCTTGCCAGAGACTGAAGTTTAAATTTCAATGGGGACAAGACAATGCTCTTTCTCCTAATACAATTAACCACACTAGCACAGGGATGTCGATTTATATCATTAAATGTAGAAAAGAAAACGTATTCAGGGAAAAGATCATTGCTGTTTGTTCTCACCATTCTGAAACTGAATGAACTTCACCATAAACCAGGATACATAGTTGTTGCTTGTGCTGTTTATCATTCCAAACCGTTTAGGTTTCTAAACAGACTCTGGTGATGCGAACAGTACAAGTACTTCAGCTTGGTGATTTTTTTTTTATCTCTTAACAATATATACATTTATTTTTGGAGCAAATTCTATGTCGAGACACCGAGTTGAATCCCCATGGAATGCAATCACAATTTTCTTTCTTTACCGAAAAAATGTATATCTTGTTATGTTTTAGTCCAGCTGTTTCTTTACAGGTTAATATTCTCATATGCAGAATTTTCAAATCAATATTCATTTGCATTAGATATTAACTCATTTATTAAAACCAACTTATAATTCTACAAGGTTTTTTTCTGAATTGTAAGCTTACCCTGTTTTAAGAAAATACACATGACTATGGAAAATCAATAAATGTGTTTACCTTATTAACAAATGCTTGTTCCAAAACCAGTTGATTAAACACCAAACACAGCAGTGTCCTTTAAAATAGCCTGTATTATAGCAATCTTTTTATCTGTTAAATCAAACTTGTCTTTGACTGACGATAAAGTCACTTAAAGCGATACTCCGAGATGCAATATAATGCATATATGTAAAACGGGCATCATTTCTTGTTTTCAATTATGCTCTCTAAATTTCTTATCGAGGTATATCAATTTTATACTTGGACCTTAAACAAGCGGTAATGCACAAACTACAGTCAAATTAATCCACGCGGCCATGTCTAGGTAGTAAGACATGACGACTGTCATGGATGTACAACTTCTGAATATAATTGGGTAGCGACGTTTCGATCTCGATGCTAAGAC
>JAVFBW010116300.1:0-25110 GCA_034783835.1 Mopalia ciliata | reverse complement strand
TGTTTTCATACTATTGGTACTCCAGGGTGTTTCACTTATATGATGTGGATTTACTTATGTTTTCATACCATTGGTACTCCAGGGTGTTTCATTTATATAATGTGGATTTTCTCATGTTTAACACCATGTGAATTTTGTTTTTTAAAGCAATTAAACACAAAAACAGCTATAAAATGTTAGGTGTTTGCCAAGTTGTTGGATTTATGTTCCTTCAATGCTAAATAAAGAAAGTTCATTCTCGGAAAAAAGAAATGGCCGTCAAATTTTTTAATTTGAGTTAACATTCAATTGACTTTTTTTTAAATAAGCAACAACAATAACAAATTTATAACACTTAACAGAAAAACAAAGACAAAAATGCAATTTTTCCACACAAAAAATGTGTCAAAAAGTTTTTTTCTACTTATATCATTTTTACCAGAAATTCCAGACTGATCTAGCATTCAAATCTATTTAAAAAAAAATCAATCTCAAACATGTAGGCAAGAACAATAAAAGAATCTGAAGTATGGCATTTTTTCCACAGATGTGTGAAGAAATTATTTTTGGTGGAACCAGTTTACTAGAAATTCTAAACTTATAAATGTAAGATAAAGACCGACCATTAACACAATTTGTAAATTAGCAAACACTTATAATTTTCCATTTTAATGCCTAAACCTGAACACAAGTACACCTGTATATATATATACATGGATACACAGACACAACCAGGTCAGCTATCCAGGACTAGGAGTATGGATTTATTAAGGGCTATCTGTCACTCTGGCCTGTACCTTATTAACTGACCACTGTCCACATTCATTGACCGGGATAATCAATAATTTTCTACAGCATGGTCCCCGTCAACGTCGTGCACTACATATTACTGTATAGAGGTCAGTACATATTACACTCAGTTATTGCCCAGTGAACATATAGCTCATAATCTTTCAACTACTGAGGATAAGAAATATATTTTGTCAAGGTGATATAAAAATATCAAAAATATAAAAATGTAACCGTAAAATTTCCTTTACATTTATGTATCTAGCATAGATGAAATATTTCTTTGATGTCAAGTATATTGTTAAAAAAATGTACACTCTCCAAATGGTTGCGTTATCTATTGCTCAAGCATATATGTGGGAAATATTGTGCAACTGTCAAATTATGCAAATGAAAGTGTCAATGCTACTACAAGAACAACAGACACACCATGTTATCATAATGATAGTGCTACAAACGTTAGAACAGTTATCCTATATTAAAATATCAAACTTAGAACGATCACATAATTTATTCTCAATAGAAAAGAAATGATCAGAAACTGTAAATCAAAAAATAAAAACTCTTGGTGTTAATTTAAAAAATGTGCAACACTTAAGTGTTACTAATACATGTGATTTATTGTCCTTAAATAATCAAATATTCATAGCCTGAAAATGTGAAATGAAAAATAATATGGAAAATACTTTGTAGCTGGCTATACATTGTTTACTGTTCTGAAATATTTACAAGGTACACACTGAAGCTGGTAATATTACTGAAAATGAACAGTTTATTGAGATGCCCTCCTATTCAATTAAAAGATACATGTTTAGAGTACAGTTAGATATCAATCAGAAACTAAAACCTCCTTTTTTATAAAGAGATCTTTGATCTTTTAAAAACATATTTCAAAAACACTTTTGGTTATATTTTTAATGTGCTGAAAGGAAATTTTGCTTCAAATTTGGTTCTCTGGCTTGTAGTAGTACAGCACTCTTTTCTGATTGACCAAGGCTTACATTGTATTCTTTTTAATATATATTTATGTTTGATTGTAGAGAAAGACCGTTTTTGTTTGCCTCCATTGAGATTCAACTCCAGTGTATAGGTTAGATATTTGCCCTCCTAGCCATAAACCTGAGCATGAATCCTCGTGGAGGCAAGCAAATCTTTCCTTCTCGACAAAAACATTTGGCTCCTTCATCAATATGGGTGAATTTGAAGAATTTTACTCGATTAATTACATGTAACTGTGAAATGTCAGTTGGCAGACAAGTTGGCAATCACATCTGAAGGCAATTCTAATACAAATAACCTAAGTCATAAGCCTAGTTAATCCCACCTGCTTCTAGTAAGGTGACATCGTTAAAAAAATTATTAACACTTCATGTTGACTATATGTTTCAGGATATTTGAACCATCTTCATTCTAAATATGCAAGCCTTGGCCACAATTTTTTCGGGCATAACCTTAAAATCGGTCCTCTAAAATTTTGAGAGGTAACCTAGCTTTTTCCGCTGCTTAACAGATTTTTTAAATACATAATTGTGCAATTATAAAAAAATAAAGCAAAATTGCTAAATAAGACATACTCCATTGATGTTTGGGTTGACAAAATTTGTCAAACACTGCAAATAATTTGGGAAACTTATAAATTGGTCCTCCTAAATTATGTTTGCATAATCATGGGAAGACCATATTCAGTCTGTTCTCCCCATGACAACGGGCCTGTCTATGGTTTTAATAAACTGATAATATAAATAGTCAACTTGAAGTGTTTTTGTTAATTTTCTGACATTGCCACCATAGTATTGTGAAACTTGTCACAGGAAATTCAATTTACCTGAGCATCCAGTGTGATAATACATCCTGGCATCATGACAACTGTAATACTGGGCGGAGTTTTTATCCCCACCCCCAGGCTCCATGATTATGGTGGGGGTTAAATTAGCACTATGAGGTATAACTGGCCAAAAATTCAGTCCAGTCTCTTTACACAAGTGGGAATACATAGACCTTGATAAGAAACAAGGTCTACGGTCCTACAATCACAGGTTTTAAACCTGGGAGAGATTACACATCCAGGAGAGCTAATCTCCTCAAAGATTCCAACATGGATTTTCTTTTCTCATTTGATATGTTGAAAATTGCTTTCATGTCCAAAGCAACCAAAATAGCGTATTCTCAATCCTGGATGGGCTTTTGCTAGAAATTTCAAAAATGTTTTTAAACCGTATTTCTGTTTTGTAAGATTTCCTTCAACTGTACATGTATATCAGTTAAGTTAACAATTTGGCAAAAGAGCTTTAAAAGTGCCTAGCATTCAGGGGTTTGTCTTGTGCTATTTCAAGATGGACTAGTACAAGAATTCCTATCACACATCCAAGAAGGCTTAAATGACTTAAGAATGTTCTGCTATAGGTATTAATTCCAGTGCTAGTGAAGAATTTAACCAAAACCCAGTTTAAATTTCTGGTTCAGTCAGAATGGTAGTTAAGTGTAATAAAGTTCGCAGAGTTTTTAGCTTTCATATAAGATTCCGTTTTGGGTATTTTCTCTTGTTGATATCTGCAAACCTCAGTCTTTCACTCAAAAGAATTCTGCTCTGTTCCACTTTGTAGGTGTGTATTGTGAGGTATTCCACATGGGTAAGCAAGTTCTTTACCAAGACATCCCTTTCTGACAGTTAAAGTGGGGAAAGACTCCACATGTATCCGCAATGTACATTTCCCAAAGAGTTCCTGCTATGCCTTCAATTTGAGGCAGAAAAGGTACTTGTAGCTAAAAATCCACTCAGGAAATCCATCGGTTATTCTCATAGCTTTGTATTAAGCCCTTCAATTAAACACATGTATTGTAGCAGTAAAACTCCTATGAGTAACACATAGATCTAACCTTGCTGACACTGTATAAAAATCTACTGCCAGCCCCTATGATACTGTACTTCACTCACTCTCTGCTCACTGTAGCGTTAAGATAGCAGTATAGGCAAGCTTAGTGAGAGCTGAGGCTGTTCTTATTGGCTGAGAGTCTGGCATGAAGCCATGTGACCTACTCCAGCAAGACTATAGACCTATTAATGCAAGCTATCGTTGGTTCCCTTACATGCCCTAGTTAAATCTACCAGCACATCTGGGACATAGACCTTGAATCTATATATGTTACTCGTCACATTTCATTTCAACAAATATCGAGAGAAAATTCAAACTTGAAAAACACTCTTCCTTTCAATATAACGCCATCTCATCCCTCAAAAGACAAATGCAGTAGAAGGTATACATCCACAGGTGTAATTTTCTGGAATACAACTTTAGCTACCTCCGTTACAGAGATAACGGTTTATTTACAGGTAAAGCGAAATGTCAGGTGGACAATTTTCGGACAATCGAGCTAAACAGCCTACATGTACCAGAGAAAACATGTATACCCAAGAAATTCATTTTTATTTAATTGGTGATCATGTGGTTTTGGTCAGAATGATGAATATTTCCTGATCTTTATGTGTATTTCCTGACTGTTTGGTTTAAGTGCTTTCCTTTACCTGTGCTGTAAATATTTTGAATATAGAGACATTGTGCTTGCCTTCACCGGAATCTCTGGCTAACAAGGCCAGTGTTCAAACCATTTATATTTAATATAGGGAAAAAATGTTGTGCGCGGCCCCAAAATAATTTATTTATTCGTTTGATGTTTAACCTCAAGTGAACATGTATTTTATTTATATGATGAGTTTGCATTGGAAATGTTGTGAAACCTTATGAAATCCCCCCTTGCAGATATGGGCAACCATGTAGAATGATATTGACCTGTATTGAGATAGAGTACTTGTACTTTCACTTTCACTTTGTACTGTGAATATGGATAATATTGGATATATGTATTGTGTGTTTGTTGAGGAAGAAATTGGCTTTTTTTTTAACAACAAAAATATTAATAACTATTTGATTTCAATCTGAAATAGAGTTTTTTGAGTCAGTCTCCATTTAGAATAATGCTCTAGCTTGAGCTTTCACTGTCCAACTCATATCACCACTGATAGTCAGTTTTGACAATTCACTAGTGTTATAACTTTGTTAAACAGATATATAATGCATGGGTTCATTTACTTAAAACTACATGTACACATGGAAGCTACTGACATATGAATGAAAGAGACAGCAATTCTCCATTAAGGGAAGTAACTCAGATCTCTTGCTGTCAAACAAACTATCATTAAAATATCACCTTGGCTCACATACCCTGTATTATCTTACATTATACTTAAGAGGTTATTTCAATCATGTAAAAGACCAGATTGTCATAGGTGTTCAATATTTATTCATTTTTTCAAATAAATTTTAACGTTTTCAAAATTTAAGAATTCTAATGTGTTCCCTATTATTTGATTACAACAAGTCCAATACCACAGGATCATAAAGTGTTCACTATTTCTGAATTAAAAAGGCTCAATATCACTGGGATATAAAGTGTTCAGTATTTCTGGATAAGAACAGGCTCAATATCACTAGATTGTTAAGTGTCCTGTATTTCTGAATTAAACAGGCTCAATATCACTGGATTATAAAGCGTTCAGTATTTCTGGATAAGAACAGGCTCAATATCACTGGATTATAAAGCGTAATCAGACTCAATATCACTGGATTGTAAAGTGGCCTGTATTTCTGGATAAGAACAGGCTCAATATCACTGGATGGTAAAGTGTCCTGTATTTCTGGATAAGAACAGGCTCAATATCACTAGATTGTAAAGTGTCCTGTATTTCTGGATAAGAACAGGCTCAATATCACTGGATTATAAAGCGTTCAGTATTTCTGGATTAAATTAGACTCAATATCACTGGATTGTAAAGTGTCCTGTATTTTTCTGGATAAGAAAAGGCTCAATATCACTGGATTATGAAGTGTTCCATATTTCAGGATTTGAACAGGCTAAATACATGTATCATTGAATTTTAAAGTGTTCCAAATTTTGGGATTAGAACAGGCTCTTTATTCCTTAATTAAAAGGTGTTTCATAATTCTGGAAAACCTCTAGAATGTATTTCTCAAGTTTTGGAAGTGACATACATGTACATTCATTTCACTAATCTGTTATCAACAGTTACTTTCATAAATCACATTCTCAGACTGGCATTATTAATTTTACGGAGTTTGGAGAAGATTTTAATCTTTTTTATTTCCTTTGTATTGATTCTGTAAAGGGAGAGATGAAATTATTTGTTCTCAGCATGTCTTTTCCACGGTTTCACATGAAGCCATATATTAGTAGGGATGTCAACACTTAAACATCAAGATTCTGTTATGTCATTGGAAATAGAACAGAAAATAAATCTTTCTTCGTTTGGTTTTTATATCGAAATTCTACTTAAAAATCTTCCTTGATTGATGATAAATGCTGTAATGATAAAGGTGTTTCCAAAAGCTATGAGAATTTTAATATTCATAGCAGGAAAAAAATGTTCCCTTCTCAGGAAGTGCTCTCTTTCCCACAAAGATTATCTGAGATCATTTATACCTGTACTGCAAATCGACTGTGAATGACTATACTGGATTCCTCATAATACAATGTTTTTATTTACATTTGATGATAGCCAACAGCAAAAAAATCTGAATTTCTAATTCATCAGCAGTTTGTTTTCAGGGTCTACTAAAATTATGGGTAAGTAATGTGAGTTCTACTCATGTGAACAACTCTTGTGAAGTACAAGTGAACACTCACTCCAAGACATCTGCATGTGTTAACCATTGTTAAACCCTGCATACTCAATCACTTCAAACGATGATTGGTTGTATATCTGTACTAAAAATCAGCATAATATTCTAAAATAAGCCATTATAAGCAGATAAGATTGCATTTAGGACACACATTGCGACATGAATGACAGAGCTTTGCACAAAATCTTTCTGTATTTACATAAATATTAACTGAGATTTATTCTGAATAAATTGTTTTGCTCGCCACCATTTCAGGAGGCAATTTAAACTGTGGAGGTAGAATATGACACTGAAGCCACTCACCGGGGGTGCAAGGAACAACTAGAGTGAATATTTACCAGCTTCTAGAAATACATGTATTACACTGAAGCCACTCAAACTGCAAATGGCAGACAACAATTGTTATCTTAGTGGTAGTGAAGGTTTTGTCAGTTATAATTTAATTTATTGAACACAATCGTTTAACAAAACCAGACCAACTGAATATATCTTTATACAATGCTTGATACGGTGCCTAACTCTGTGTATTTCATCCACAATAACAAGAGGCAAAGACCCTAGAACATTGATATTAAGTTAAATACAAGTTGACAGTGACTTTCTGTTTCAGCCTTCCCTTCGTTCCATGTTTGGCATATGACTCCTTAATTGTTTCTGCTCAATTCTCCCTGCAGTGATTGATTGATTCGTGTTTTACACCATGCTTAAGGGCATTTCACTTATATGCTTTTCCTCCAGTGCTTAGTAAAGACAGCAATGCTACTCTCAAAACAAACTGCCCTGAGTCAGAGGGCTAATTTGTCTTAGAAGTTAGAAGTCTGCCACTATGTTTATCTAAATCAAAATAGCTACAACAATCAGCAAAACTGCACAAAAATTCAAACCTGATGTGAAAATTGTTATAATAATTAAAGTTGAGTTCCATCCACTGAAATTTTGTAAATAGATTGTTCGTTTGTTAGACTGAGGTGGACAATTGTACTGAAGGGTTTTTCACTTATATATATGATTTGTTTGTTTGTTTGATTGGTGTTTATCGTCTTATAATGACGATGGATTGTCCCATTCACACTGTACACAGCCTTAGAACAGTGGAAAACCGGGAGGAAACCTCGTAAAAACCACCCCCGCGATTGCCAGAGCCACAACATGTGACTCGCTCATATACCTGATGGTCTAAAGGCGGACTCGAACCCGTGAACGTTAAATCGTAGCATGTTCAGTTTCTAGGTTGTGGAGACTCATTACAAATCGTCCCTCCCCCTCCCCAGGCAAACAATTATAAAATGGAGTCTCTCACAAAAAAAACTCAGAATAATGTTATGCTTCAACTGTTTCTGTTGTAATTACAATAGACCGGCCTAATTACATGTGTAAATTAAACTCCAGTGCTAATGTTGCGGTGGATGACAACGGACACGGATACATTTATCTGATTTGCAATTTTTTGTTTTTTTTTAATTCTAGTAGAAATAGTTTCACCTCAGTAGATACAGTTTCTAGTCAAGTTAAAATAGTTAAGTGAAATTAATTTCTATTCGATTTAAATTGTTCACTGCAGTGGAGATCATTTCTACTGAAGTTAAAATATTTTAACTCAATGCATGTGTAGCTTTTTATTTTGTGAAAGACTAAATCATGTCAAATTTCTTTATGAAACTGTGAGGAATGAAAGCTAGATATAGTAATAAATATTCAATCCTCTTCAAAATTTCAAGTATTTATTCTGGATAAATTTTAATAATAATAATAATAATCTTTATTAACTTGAGCTTTAAAGCCCCTCGACATACAAAAGTAAATCAAATTACAATGATAAACACAATATACAAAATAATACTTTGCAATCAAAGCTGGTAGTGAGACCGCCTAAAATAGCAGTTAGAAAAATGAAAAGGTAATCTAGGTAATAATGCGCTAATCTACTGCTGTGTCCACACACAAACATCTCGGTGTAACTCTGTCGAATGACGCGTCCTGGAGCGAGCACATTGAAAATATTATTTTAAATCTCTATCTCGAACGTTAAAATACAAATTAGACAGAAAAACATTAGAGATCATGTATAAATCCTTCGTAAGACCCTGCTTAGAATATGCAGATGTTGTCTGGTACAGTCTTTCAGAAACGCAAATCAATAGACTTGAACAATTACAGAAAGATTGTCTCAGAACAATGAGAGGCCTTACTCGCAGTACGTCAACTGAACTGCTGAACGAAGAATAGGGATTCCCCAAATCAATTCGACGAATTCGACGAAAAATTCACCGACTAAAATTATTTCACCAAAAATATTACGATCGTTCAAAAACAAATCTCCGCCGCCTACTACCTCCTTGGGCCACAGAGAGAAATCCATATCCACAAAGATCACAACTTATTTTTACTCCTTTCTTTAGTAAAACAGAATTCTTTCGAAAAACATTTTTTCCAGCTGCTGTTAACGATTGGAACGCTCTCCCTTTCAGTTATAAAAGCATAACTGACTCTGACGTATTAGGTTACAAATTAAGCCTGTTTTTTTTTTTTTTTTTTCTTTTTTCTTTTTTCAATTAAATAAAACATGTGCCTGGTACTATGTAGGCCCAAGAATAGAATATATTAATGTGTCGGCTTAGAAATTGGTGAAGCTCTTTAAATGATGATCTTTTTAAAACCATTTATTACCAAACCCAAATTGTACGTGTGGACTCAATAATGAAACAGCTGAACATTATTTATTATACTGTCAATTGTATATAGTATATCGAAATAGAATGTTGGCGGATATATCTGCGTCTGGAAACATTACGGATATCAATCCGACATTATTATTATATGGGGATGTCACATTATCTGTTGAAATAAACCAGTCTATTGCAACGTTATGTTTTATGTATATATAAGAAACCAAACGTTTTTCTAATGCAATATAAGTATGAATTTTACAAATCATATTGTCGATCCGATCTAATTTGTTTACAAGGCTCCCCCACGCCACTCTATAACTTGCACTTTCTTTCACTAGATGCCTGCACACTGTTTAAGCTGTATTGGTTTAAGCTGTTACCAACCACTGTAAAACACAACAAAATATTGTAACGTTTTGAGTTGGGAAGCAATATGAGCTACGCTCAATGCTCCCATGTAAATAAAGCTTTTAAAAAAGCGTTAACCGTGATAGAAAGTCAGAGGTTATTAACTTTTAATGAGGAAAGCCGGATAAACAAATTCTCCTATCTTAGGTAATACACCTTGTTGTGTGGAGTTCAATAGCTATGTGGGCTTATGCATGCTTGGTTTGTTACAACAATAAGGTTTAATTAATTGTTTACGAAGTTCACCAAATATCGGGCATATTCGTCTTCAACCTCATTAAGATTACAACAGAGGCAGACACGATTCTGCCTGGGGACATTATTATTACCATGCCTACCCGTTTGATACGCAGTCTATGAGAAGATGTGCAAAGCCTTGTTAATGCGGTCCTATGATTATGCGAGATAATTTTTGACAAATATACTTGAGGTTCAAAATTTGTATTCAAGCTTTTAAGAAGTAGTCGTGGTGAATTATATTGTTCACGCCAAGCTGAAACGAAAGTGGATATCAGTCGGAAATACTGGTAAAAGTAGATTTTTGTCCACTGATTCTGGAAATAACCACACCTCCGCAGAACCTCTAGAACACAACAGCACACGTAATTGTGTAACCCAATAAGACATGCCAGCTTCAGAATGCCCTTTTAACTGACGATAGCTTGCCTTTAAGATATGGTTGGACCTTGTCAAAATTTTGAACCAGTTATTTAACTATTTTAACCAAACGATAAATATTCATAGGGTGTCTTCCTAATTTAATACTATATTCGTGTCCTTGTCGTCGAGCTGCGGATTATTCCCATAAGAATTTCTGGCAGTCTATCTGTTTCTGTTCCATCATTCATATCAGGCATTTGCTCGTTATTTTCATGAAAAAAAATTGGTCATTAGATAAATCACCACAGCTTAATTGTGTATCTGAAGAAGAGTTCTTGAACATTCACCAAAGCGGCCTGTCGCGATTTTGTATCATGATCTAGACATCCTTCGTGTATCTCCGGTACGGATTTGTCATTATCCGCCACAGACTTTTTGAATGGAGTTTCTCATGGCTACGTCGCAACTCAAAAGACGTTTGAGAAAAATCGCAAGTTCGTAAGTGAATAAATTAAATTTTAAGTGTCTGAAAATTATATAAAAAAAAACATGTTGTTTATTCAAAATATTGGAAGTAATCTGCAAACTTAAAAAGTGGTGATCATGACTTATAAAAAAAAAGGAAAGGCTATCGATATTTCTGATGCAAGTACGTGTAGATGTATTGAAAACATGTTTTTACGTAGGAAAATTCGCAGTTATGGACGAAAAATTCCACAAATTTCTTCGCGGACGTGGGATAGACGCTAAATGCATTCGAGATCCAGCAAATCCGTATAGGACTTTCTCCTGTAGGGCCCTACCCTTTTCCAAAGGCCCATAAAATAAGTTAAAAAATAAAAAATATGGTGTTATATTTTCCTGCTGGAATACATATATCACATAGCCTTATCACCGTATACTTTATGAACTTATTCAAATGAAATTGTTAGGTTGGCTATGTTTATCGTTTGTTTTTGAGTAAACGAAAATTACCTTTGTGGAAGGATTTATAATTTATAAACAGTGCTTGTTGAAGATCAGTGCTATTCAGAAACCGATGATCTGACGATAAGTAGTTAACAATTAGTTTTAAGTAAATTTCTATTGTTATAAATTTATTTTTTTGTTTGATTTGGGTTTAACGTCATACTCAAGGGTAATTCCCTTATATGACGACATATTGTCAACTCCACACTGTTCCTTGCCTTATTACGGTGGAAAACCGGGAAGAAAACCTCGCGATTGCCGGAGCCACATCTTGTGACGCACTCCTTTATATCTGAAGGCCGACAGAGGGCTCGATTCTGTTAACTGTACATCAGAGTATGCTCAGAAGCGGCACTCGCTAACCACTAGGCCACGGCCGCGGGCGTTACTAATTTAATCATCATTTCGTTTTATAATGTTAATTGATACAAGGTTTATAAATTTAAACGAATTGGTAATATAGCTTGGAAAATCGTCGCTGCACGGAGGCGGAAAACAAATGGCTCCGACGGCAACGGTAGCTGGCCATTATATACGGATCCCTTTTTCAAACATATTAATCCTCAGTTTATATCACTGCATAATCGTAAGATTTTAAACTGTTTTTAGACTACTTTGACGCCAAGAAAGCTTGTTCAAACTGTATTATATTGTATTCGTGACAACTGATTCTTTATTTACAATGTAAATTAGACAGCTTTGGCTTCAAGAGATCAAGATATAATTGTAAGTCGTATCCAAGTTTGTTCATGAACTTTTGGTTCGCTTTTTAAATCGCCTAGAACAATGACAGTCGAGCCCCTACGTGACGTCATTGTGAAAAAACACAGAGGATCATGGGATTTGGGGAACGGCCTATATATATTTTAAATAAATGCAGAGAGAACAATTCGCTTGCTTCCACCGGGAATATTTTTAAATTCTCTCTTCAGTGTTCTCATTGATAAAACAATACCATGTGAATGGGCTAAGAAGAGAAGAATGTCTGTGAAACATAATCCTAAATTAAAACAAAAAGCGCAATGTGTTGCCATCCATTATGTGTGCTGTGTGGTTGCGGTGCATTTGTGATGGCGCCTGTCATGGGTATATGTGCTCATTTTACGGATTCCAGTAAGAGCGATAAACTTTAAACAAGAGTAAAAAACGCCTTTGACACTAACTGTATGTCACTGTCCACGCAATTACTAGTCATATTCCCAAAATTGTGCTCAGCTTATCAAAAGAGGGTTAAAATGTTGATATCAGCAGGTCATGCGGAATGAAACACATATGTTGGTGTCTGCATGTACGTTCACATAGATGTATATACTTATGTCGAAAAGGAGTGTACATTTCGAATGATCATGTTTGTGCAAAGTGCATCCATTCTGTGTGCTTCGACTGCTAAATCTAATATATTTTGAAATACTTGTAGCTACAAAATTAGGTCGTGATCACAAATTTTTAAGTCATGATCTCGACATTAAAAGTCGTGATGTCGACTGAAAAAGTCGTGATCTCGACATAAAAAGTCGTGATCTCGACATAAACACGTCGTGATCTCGACATAAACACGTCGTGATCTCGACATAAACAAGTCGTGATCTCGAGTTTCTGTACCTTTTTTTTACCCGTTGCCTGGCACCAAAAGGCTTCCGTAAAAAACCGTTTTGGAGATTTTTTATATTTATTTTCGTTTTGAAGATATTTAGCAAATAGTTTTTTAAGGGCGAATATTTATTTTTTTAAATATATTTTTATCAAGTGTGCAAAGACTAACTTAGATTTAGAAAAACCCTATGACTATAAATTTCAACAGAAAAATACCGGCTGCATTTTTCATGCCTTATTTCTAAAAGTGCAACAACGATAAGATTCTATAAATTAGTTGACTGGATAGAATAGTCCATGAACTACTTAAGGATGCCTCATTTTTTTCAATTTTGATTAGAATGATCCCAGTGGATATTTTGTCTATCCCAACTTGGAAAGTCTTATAACATTATAAAATACGACTTTCAGAAAACATTTTTAAAAATCAACAGCGAAGGCACCCCTTACTAAATCGCATTGTGCTCTTTACAATTGTACAAATTTTTAGTTTCTAACATGAATAGTTTTTTTTAGAAATACGCCTTTGAAAATGTAGAGCATGCCAGAAATAGGCAATTAAAGTTTTAGAAAGTGAATGCATGATCATGACTAAACTAAATTATAGGCTTCAATTTAATTGTTTGTATTTGGGAATTTCGAATTATTTTTCTAACCAACATATAGTTTGAATATATAACTTTTAATCTAAGCGATAAAAACTTGTTCATTTTGGTCCCAATGTGTCCTGTAAGACCTTAACATCTTCACATATAAAGAGAGTACGAACTAGTTACAGTACAAATAATATCTACTTAAACAGAAATTTGTATATAAATATTTTTAATAAAATGTTTATTGTTTAATAAGTGTACACATTAAGCCCTTGGCTTAAAGCGTGTACTTACTTAGGGAAGTAAATATGAATGGTTGGTGATATGTATTATTTTCACCCTCTAGCCTTTGAACCATCGTAAACATAATGTATGTACAATAATGAAAGTAGAACGACGGGACAATGGCTGTCAAGCGTGTTCGTATAGTAATATTTCAACTTGAGTAGTAATTATTGTCACTTAGATCCAAATTATTTCTACTTTTATTTCTACTCAGAAATATTTAAGCGCAAGGGAAAAAAAATTCAGGTAGAAATCGTTTCTATTATTGAAGTAGGAATGTTTTAAATTGAAGAGAAACTATTTCCGCTGAGGTGGAAATTATTTTTACTTAAGTAGAAATGTTCTAACTTGAGTTGAATGCATATCTACTTGAATATAAATAATTTAACAAGAATTGAAATTATATCTACTTAGGTTGTAATATTTTAACGTGTATTTCAACGCTCGTAAACATATTATAAATTAAGTGGAAACAACATCCACCCAGGTGAAGATATTTCTACCCAAGTCGAAATGAAAAGAAAATAATTGTAAATCCCAAAAAAAGAAGAATCGTGTCCCTATTAGGCCACCGTACAGTGGAATAAGAAATAAGATTAAATAGATAAGAATGTTTAATAGTGAGTTAATGCAGCATTGTTTACTATCGCATGGGGAGTTGTTAGTATATGTTAGTAACGGAATATTATTTAGACCCGTAGTTTGCCCAGCCTTGTGAGAACTAAAAGAATTAGTTTTGTGTGTTGTGTGATTACCAGCAGGTTTTGGTGCAATTGTGATGGCGCCTTTCATGGTAGATGTGCTTACTTTACGGGTTCTAGTAAGAGCGATTAACAAGAGTAACAAAACGCATTTGACAGTAACTGTATGTCACCGTCCACGCAATCACTAGTCATATTCCCAAAGTTGGGCTCTGCTTGCCAAAAGGGGATAGAAATGTTGATATCAGCACGTCATGCGGAATGAAACACGTATGTTGGTGTCTGCATGTTCGTTCACACATATGTATATATTATGTCGAAAAGGAGTGTACATTTCTAATGATCATGTTTGTTCAATTACATGTACTTAAGATACCTCTGAATTAAATAACTTCCTTCTTATTTTTTTAACAACTATAGTTTTTGGATAACATCACGGTTGCTGACTGCGGCCATATTAAGTTCATCGCCAAAACGCATATAAATTTACCTCGAGAAAGTGATGTGGTCACAATAGGCATTCTGAACCTCAATCACAATGCTCACTCCACAGAGCGTGTTTATTATTTTGAAAACTCACCTCTTCCGTATACAAACAGATCTTAAATGTAAAAGTCGTTTTTAAATGTATATATTCAAGAGAGTGTTATATTTCGTTTGACACCTGAAATGCTCATATGGAATCGGTATATGAATAATTATAATAACATGTGAGGGTGCAGAATTTCGTCCCGATGGCGTACAGCTGTCAGGTTGCCTTGTACATTTACCATTTACCAGTTCTGCCTGTGTAGGCGACGCAGTTGTTGATATAACGTTCAATGCGGCGCTTGTATACGCGTTGTCGTCCATCATGTCTCTGTAAAATGAAACGGGACTCGTCCATGAACCATACTCGCCGACAGTTTCTCAAGCCCCAGGCCGGTACATTCGTGCACCAGAAACGTGTAAACGTCGATGTTGGCGTTGCAGAATGGGGCCAACGTATGCTATCCTAGCCCGTAAACCAGCTTCTCGAAGTCCGTTCCGAATGGTTTGTGAAGACACCAGTTTCATACCAGGTGCTTGTCCAGCTGCATCCGTTGCTGTGTTAGTTCGGTGACGCAAGTGACGAACCCGGATCTTGTAATCATGTGCTGCAGTTGTTATGCGAGGTCTACCACTTCGGGACCGGTATTCTGGAATCCTTGAAACCTGTTCCAAAAACGTGAAATAGTGCTCTGTCTGACGTTCATGTGCCATGCGACTTCCGACTGCGATTCGCCTAACTGGAGGCAGCCAATCGCAATGTTTCAATTCGCAAGGTTAGTCTTGGCATGTTGTAACCCATGTACAGTGGAGCGGGATATGCACATCACTGCAGCTTTAAATACGCATCACCACCTCAGTATTTTCACCTATGCACTTCTTTTTTGACTGAGTAAATACTGTGTTAGGCTGATATCAGTTAATAAAACTTGACTCGATTCCTGAAAGCATTTTCATACTTGAATCAAAATGTTTAAGTGCCCTCAAACGTCTCAGTTTTGAATTTAAATATTTAAGATTTGAGCACTATCAAAATAATGTTAGTAAGTTATAATAAATTGTATAACTGTTTAACTAAATTAAGATAGGTGGCAAAAATCCTGCAAATTTAGTATTTTTCATGGCCCATCAAACACAAACGAAAAACAGCTTATGCAGCCCTGTACGCAAGTCTACCGCCTTTTCATGGCCCATCAAGATAATTGAATCAAAATAATGACAACCTAAAACTCAACAAAAAACAAAAAAAATTCGAATTGAGTTTTTGGGGTCAGATTGAGTTTTTGAATACTTTGACACTCCGTGTATAGCATGCTAATTAACTTTTTGTACGTTTTGAGATCCCGAACAGTTTAATGTAAGAAAAAAAGTTGAAATACCGGCATCTAACCTGTAAGATTATGCTATAAACTTTACAGTTGTGGAGATTTGCCTTTTTTTCCTTCTAATTAGTTTTGGGAGCTTTTTTTGGAATAAATTATTATTTTAGAATATTATTTATTTTGGCCCGATAAAATTGTCAAAACTCCTAAAACATATTTTCATGCAACTTAAATTATCAGCTAAGACCTACTTAGAAATAGCTAATTAGAATTTTTAATTTTTTTAAAATGCAAAAATAAATTTAGCCCACAGCTATTTTATCATTTATATTCATTTGAATCATTATTTTAAAAAATGTGGTTTTCACCTTTTACTCTTTCAACCATTGTGGTTAATTAATCTGACACATTATATAAGAAAAAAACAGTTACACTCATACATACGTATTTTTTGCTACTGCAGCAACAACAACGACACATATCGTTTGCTGAAGTACATTGGGATTCAAATGCAACAATTAGCCACATGAATCATTGTAAAAATTATTCTCACCGATAGTGTTTCCCAGAAGAATGAAAAAGTTTAACTTTGAGCCTTGCAACAGTATTAGACTACGAAATCTGCATGGTTTTTATTTTTTGTGAGAGTTTCCTGCAGACCAACAACCTCCTGGCTGCATGTATGTAACTAATAATTATGCAATACTCTTCCAGATCATGCTGTATCCTCATTGGCCAAAACAATCCCGGAAATGCCCGAGGCTTCCTTTTACTTCAAAACTGAATCACGCGAAGGGATTTTACTGACAAACTGCACGCAGGTCTTTTTTAAATAATATTTTCGGACATCGCGAAATTAATCGTACAAAAACAACAGCTTTTTTAAACACGTTTTTTTTTTTTTTCGTTTCATTGATTATAATTCAAATTCAGCTTTTTGCCAAGCAACAAAATTCAGTATTTTGCTCCACATTTGGGGAATGGAATACAGTTTTCATGCAATAAATTGAGTCCCCCCCCCCCCCCTTCCCCTCAACAAAAAAAAAAAACGTAAGAAAATTCAGTTTTTCAAGGGTCACATTGAGTTTTTCTAAGTTTTTGACAACCGGTTGTCAAAAGTGACGTGAATCTATCCCTGAGCACACACGAAAAACCAGACTGTACAACCCTGTTCTTAAGTTTGTCACCTTTTCATGATCCATAAAGCACACATGAAAAACAGAATGTGTGCCATGTTCGTAAGTACACCCTTTCTTTGGGGGGGGGGGGGGGATTTATCAGCGACATATTAGTAGTATAGAGTGGGCAACTCAGGTTGCATTTGCCATAAAATAATAAGGAAGGGTTAAACGCTATCAAATACTAATTTGTACTACATTAATAGTAGTGTGGTGCCATTTTGGCTCTACGCGACACTCCCACGCGAGCAAAGCATCACGGGGAGATACCCACACCACCCCATGACAGCACACATGCTGTGACGGTGTGTAAGCCATGGTGGTGATGTGTAGCTAAGGGAGATCACCCCTCCTGGCCTTGTTGTGACCTCCACAGCACCCATGTCAAATCTCGTCACATCTCAGCAACTCGCGCAAGAGTCTGCCGGGTGAAAACCAACACGGTAAGACACCTAACCCACCCCATGATAGCCCTAGAATCAACCCGTCTTTTTTCAAACATGCGCTGTTACCCATCCTTGCATGCTAAGTAACAACCTTTTCTTTTAATGTAATAGCAAATGCTAGCTGAAATACGGGAATGAACATCACAGCACAGTGCCATCTATAATTTTTACCCACCCCACTACATGATAAGTAACAACCCTTCCTTATGATGTGATAGTAAATGCTACCTCAAATGTCAGATGGTCCACAGCTTGTTCACACCGCCATCTATTCTTGTTTTTTTTTAGGAGATAACAGGATCGATGTCTTTGTTGCGACGTTTACTTTATGACACCAGAGGACACTTTTACACGAAATATTGACGGAATGGCGCATTTTTTTAAGGTCAAAGTCATTGCATAACATGGCTTGACATCGGATAACAGTGAATTTACTCTGCAACATTTTCCTTATTTGGGGATAGCACTTGTTTAGTTTGAGCAGATTCTATACGTGGCGAACATGTGGCAAAGTGAACCAAACTTTTTAGGATTACAATTATACCGCGAAAGAAAGAGAAACTGAAAATGGTATTAGCGGATTTAATTTGGCATATGTACACTCTTGACAATAAGACAGAGACCCAGCAGATCTAAGAAAAACATTTTATTATTTTATTGCAAATAGAAAGGCACAAAAACACGTGTGGGGCAAAGCGAAACTTGACATGGGGGGGAAGTAAAATATGTTTAACATTGAATGTCATTATTCTTTTTACCTACTTTTTTTTTATCAATGTATATAAAGTCACTCGGTCAATGAAATCACAGCAACACTCTCACGGGGTTTAGCATAACAACAACTTTCATATCGCAAAACCTCGTAAGATATAATGGTGGTATTCTCACCGAGGTTTTAGAGTCACCAGGTAACAAAATGACAGAGAAAAATCTCAAAGCATTGTCGGTAACACCTGCCATTGATATTTATCCGGAAAATTCTGCAATTGTCGAGGATTTGGGAAATGAACCGGATCAGAGTGATACCCGGGTAAAAGCAGCCTGTCCATCGTCTGCTAACGAGACGGGCGTGCATATGCTATCTCGGGGCCTACTGGGCAAAGTTTCAGATTCTGATGGTGCTAAAGGGTGCACTACATCTAGCTCAGATTCGGATTCTTGTACTACAATAAACGTTCTAAGAAACATAAATCATGCACCAAAGCTTATCCTAGTAAGTTTAAAAAATAAAAAATTGCTAAAACTGACAAAGTTGACGGTGGCTCGGAGAAATATGTTAGATTTAATCCAGACATCTAAAAAGGCTGAAAGTGTAATTTTACCAGAGAAGTCAAATAACTATGTCCCTGATACATTCAGAACCTTCCAAAGTGGCTCGGTCCTCAAAAAATATTTTCTTGAGAATACCCTTGTTCCCTCAAACAATTCCCTGAGGGCACCCCACATTGATGGTTACATCAATGATGTTTATGGTTTCAAAGGAAAATCTTTGGAAACATCTGTTGACCAGGATATGTCAAAAATTCACACAAGGGTCGCCATGGCCATGGGGCCTCTCTCGTTTGTGTGGCAAAAACTAGATACCATTGGACAAGGCAACTCCGACAATGAAGTTGACTTACTAGATATGTTAGACAAAATTGAAAAAACAATCTTTCTACTTGGGCAATCAAATGTTTCCATTTTGTTCAATAGGAGGCTCAAAATTCTGTCAAAATTGACAAAGATGCTGTCAAGTCTAAATCTATTTTAAAGAAACATGCTTCTATTTTAAATAAAGCCATAACTGACAGTGAAGGCCCATTTCTTTTCGGTGATTGCTTTTACAAGGTTCTTTACAAGTAAGCTAAATTACCTAAAAAGGATAAACAGTTAGCAAAACATTTCCAACCTTTCAAATCAAGCCTCGGTTTCAAGATAAGACTCCCTTTCCAGAAAGGACTTCGGCGCACCAAGGGACAAGACCCGGAGGCCAGTCCACCGCAGTCCGTTTCTCATCCCAGTCCTCCCTATACCCTAACAAGAGAGGAAGGGTGCAAGGACGTGGTTTCAACAAAACAAGGTATGTTAAATTTACCACAAAACAATTTCCAAGTGATATCAGATTAATTAGAAAAATTGAAGAATTCAATGCAAAGTGTGTCGAGTCAACCCAAAACCTGTCAAAATCCAAGTATAATAGATGAAACAAATCAAGGGAGACAACTTTTCAACTTTCTCAGAACTGAAACAGTTAGAGTTGTCCCCCCTACCCCAGAACATTACTCTGGGAGACAGACTGTCAAACTTTCTTCTGGGGAACAGGTAACGAATCACTCACGATCCGTGGATTCTTTCAGTAGTTCAAGGGTATCACTTGGAATTTGTAAACCCTCCCCCTTAACACAATCCAACTTACATACCTCACTTTTAAAAGTTCAAGAAGTTGTAGAAATGCTCTCAAAAGACGCAATAGAGAAAATACACACACCAGACTTCTTTCGAAGTAGAAAAAAAGGGTGGGGGTCACAGACCAGTCATAAATTTAAAACAACTCGATCTTAAAGATGCATACATGTGTGTACCGATAGCCAAGACAGACCGCAAGTTCCTAATCAACCTGAACCAATTCAAAACTCTACCATTCGGTCTTGCTTCAGCTCCACGAGTATTTACCAAACTCCCCAAACCTCTCAGTTCACGTTTGAGGCGTTTAGGCATTCGAATGATAATTTACCTGGACGACATGCTGATACTAGCAGAGACAAAACAACAACTGGCACAGTCCAGGGACTCCCTTATATTTATGCTACAAAGACTGGGAATTGTGATCAATCGGTCAAAATCTGCACTCCAACCAACTTGTTCAATAGAGTTCTTGGGTTTTCTCATCAACTCGACAGAAATGTCAATTTTACTTCCCCAATCAAAATTGATCAACATTGTAGAAGGTTGCAATCAGTTTGTACAAGCGGAGTATGTGAAAGTACGCAATCTGGCCAGCTTGATAGGCCTGATTTGCTCCTCGATAAGGGAAATTAGCACAGGCCAAATACCTGCTCGTTATTTACAGATGGAGGTGATGAAAGCGCTAATGGAACACAAATCATACAAAGCCCTGATAGCTCTATTGAAAAAGAGCAAACAAGAGCTTGCATGGTGGAAGGACAATCTAAGTATTTGGAATAGGAAAACGTTAATCTCCCCATGTCCAGATATGTTGATTATAACATATGCCTAAAACCTGGGGTGGGGGGGGGGGGAATCTTGCCACTCAATCAGGACCGGGGGGGGGGGCTTGGTCAACCCAAGAGAGCAAATTTCACATAAACACCCTCGAAATGATGGCAGCCTCTCTCGGAGTCAAAACATTCACAAATAACTTTTCTCACAGCACTGTTCATGTGAAATCAGACGGCATGGCAATTGTATCACATATACACAGAATGAGGGGGGGGGGGGGACCAAGTCTGTCGATATGCTGAAGGCCTACAAGGGCTTAATCAATACTGTCTTCCCCTCAGAATAACGGTGACAGCCGAACACCTAGCAGGCAAGGACAATTTAACTGACGATTGGGGATCCCTTCGCAAGCGACTTGAAACTGAATCCCTTTATTTTCAGACAAATACTGAAAATATTTGGCCCATTAGAAATAAATCTATTTACATCTCGACTAACAACCCAACTACCAACATATGTGAGTTGGAAACCAGACCCCAGGAGCATTGACAACGGACGAATTTCTGGTGAATTGGAATCCACTGAAAGCGTATGCTTTCCCACAATTCTCTCTGATCGGCCGCTGCCTGTCGAAAACACACAAAGAGGGAGGGATTTTAATACTTTTAGCACCGGTATGGCAAGCATAGCCATGGTTTCCGCTACTCCTATCACTTCTTGTGGATCCTCAAATACTACTGCCAACATCCCACAAGCTCCTACTGTTACCTATGTCGAAAGTATTGCATCCCCTTCTAGAAGACAAATCCCTTCAACTAGCGATTTGGAAGGTTTCAAACAAAACATCACTGCAAATGGAATTTTTCAGAAAGCTGCCATAATGCTCTCAGCTGCCTGGAAAACAAGAACAAAAGCTTCTTACTGGAGAGCCTGAAAGCGGTGGACTGTCTGGTGTATTGAACAATCGATTAATCCATTTCAGGCCATTATGGCAAATATGCTAGATTTCCTCACTCGATGAGCTTTGGTTGCATAATTTAAAGTGGTATGGAATTCGTGGCAGCATGTTAAATTGGGTTACATCTTACTTGTATAACAGGGAATTATAATTAATGGTAACGTGTCTAACAGGACAGCTGTATACCCTCTGGAGTGCCACAAGGGTCGATATTAGGACCACCTTTATTTTTGCTATTTATCAAAGACATTACATCTTGCTTTGTCAACTCAAAGAGTTTGCTTTTTGCCGACGATGTAAAGATTTTTAAAACAATACAATGTCAAAATGATTGTCATCTTTTACAAGAAGATATTAAGAGGTTTTTCTTATGGTGTCATAATTGACAACTGAAACTTAATTTTAAAAAATGTTTTTAAAGAAGAACATTATACAATATGATTATGTTATAGGAACTGAAACTTTGGTTTGGGTTAAGAAATTAAAGATCTTGGTGTTTGTGTTACAAGCATATAAACAAAGTTCTGAACAAAGGCTATAAATTGCTTGGATTGTTTAAGTGGAACTGGAAATCTTTTGTTAGTATTCCTGCTATAAAGTCTCTGCATATAATTATGTTTAGTACGAAGCAATTTAGCATATGCTTGCGTATTTTGGAACCCATACCAAAAAACTGATATGTGACTTTATCGTCCAAAAAAGATTTATAAAATGTTTATGTTAGAAATCATTTCTAGAGTATCATCGCAAAGATTATGATGATCTGTGTTTCAATTTACCGTCTCTTGGTTGTAGACGAAAATGTGTTGATTTAATATATCTACATCGTTGTGTAAATAGTCATCTTATAGGAATGATAGCTTATATAATACCAACTAGAAAACTACGGTCTAAGGACATATTTTATCCAACCACCTGTGGTTTATTGTTAAAGAAAAACCATGTTTTAATTAGATCTCAACATCTTTTTAACACCATGTCTTGCTCTTATCATATCGATATTTTTACCTTATTGACACACTTTTAAAAACAGCACAACTTCTGGTTGGCTAAAGAATATTATGGAAAAATCGGGAGTAAATGCTTCCATTTTCAAAGCTCAACCTATGCGCTCGGCAGCTACGTCCAAAGTATTAGCCCAAGGCGCCTCTGTCAAAGACATCATGAGTCTCTCGAACTGGGCAAAAGTATCAATTTTTAGGAGATTTTACTGGCGTGACTCTGATAAGCCATCTGTGCAAATTTAAATCTTGCAGCAAATTCCAAAATGTTGGCTTTAAACATACATCTTATTACATCTTTTTACATCTTCCGAGGTTTTGCGATATGAAATTGAGAATTTTGTAAGCACACTTTAGTTTGTTCAATGAAATTCTAATTTCATGAGCAAAATCGATTAGTATGTAATATTCCCTCCGTTCCTACACCCTTTTAGTTGATTAGTATAGTATATCTGTTGAAACCAAGACAGACTTTACATGGCATATAACTAACATTTTAATGGTTTATCTATCTTACATACGGGGACAACATGTTGGTAACTGAGCTTTAGAGCCGGGAGAACCTGTAGTTCAGATAACCTTCCACTTAGATCCTCCTGAATTTTTCCTTTTGGTCTGAGTGTTTACATTGTAACAACTCTTTTTGAGTTTCGATATTCTACTTTGAATAAACTTCCAAGTTGTAATTCTACCAGATTTTAGACTTTGTATTTTATATATCTATATTATTCTTATTTTTCTTTCAATAATCTCTTCTCTTACTTTCTGGCATTGAAGCCATACTAGAGAGGGGCATGGTGCGTAATTTTATTTCCGGTTCACTTTTAAAGGTTTACCATTAAAAGAATACCACTTGGAGAAAACCACTATTACATCTTACTCGGTTTTGCTAATGAAATTAGAATTTCATTGTACACACTAAACTTTGCTTACGAAATTCTCAATTAATGGCCATAACTCGGTCAATTTGAACAAAAACTCAAACTAAAGGGGTTGGCTTTTCACCGGAATGAATTACATAGTTAATTTGCAACCGTCGCGTGGTGGACATAACACTGGCTGGGTGTCACTATATTGATATGGCACTGGTCATGTGTCTCTTGATGGACTGGACACAGGCGTGATTCCATTAGATGAACCTGGTGCAGACCTGTCAGTTGTTTTGATTCAGCAAAACATAATTATGTTTGAATTAAATGGATTTTGTTTCAGCCCTTTGATACCAAAGATAGCGATAACTTTTCCAGGGTGACTCGTTAGCCACGCACCACTTCTTGTTCATAGTATGTTTCAAGCGGTCCCTGAAGGAAACATCTATAGTGGCTGCAAACATTGTGATGTTTGTGGTGGGATGGGGTCAGGATATGAACACGAAAAAACCCTAAAAGGTATCAATTTCCTTGATTATACCAATCGGAAATGTTTAAGAAGCCTTGTATGGGGCTAAATGAAACACGACAGAGGCAAAGCGGGAAAATGTTTCAATTTGCCATATCCACCCTGCCCCGTGTTACAGACTTTTTGTTTTCATCATGACTAACGAGCCAAGCTCAACTTACTTTTCAAATGCCATTGTGTTTGAAAGACAATTGATGCTTACATTAATTGATATCATAAACATATCAACTCAGCAAGTATTTATCACTCTAGAAGTAGGGTTGTATATGAAAAATATTAGTTTCAAACGTGCAAAATATAAGTTTGGCACAGGAAAGCACAAGTTGCAGTCTCCACAAAATGGAACATCATCAAATCAATGGACCTGGCGTAAGACGACCATTATTGACTTCCGTTTTGTCATCCTCGAATATAGTTCTTATTAAAAATGGTGTGTTGTTTTGTTTTATTTGTTCTGGTCCTGAAAATTTGCTTTTGGTGGAGTATTTGGTATTGATGTGAAGTAATTGAGTGGAAATTTCTAGTCAGTGTAATATTATGACCTAAATAGGTCACATTGAGGTGTATTTATCACCATTTGGTGGAGGGGTGATTGGGCTATTGTTAACATTCTGAGCCAACTTGACAACATATATCACACTGCAGCCTCCGTAACTAAAAATTTTGACGATCATGCCGTCAAGATTTTAACTCGAAAGCCCAAAAGGACCAATTAAGGTATGTGCCAGGGGTTTTCGCTCAACAAAAATTTGGGAGGGAAGTAGTAGAGGAAGAGCAGCTGAGTTAGTATTTATTAGTACATAATAAGGAACGTTTGTGCGTTACCATGTAGTAA
>JAVFBW010116289.1:4277-15525 GCA_034783835.1 Mopalia ciliata | reverse complement strand
GGTCCTTTTTTTTCTGACATCTTCACTTTACACGGATTCAACTCATCCCAATGCTCAACCCGTCCTTTGGGAATACAGCATGGACATACAAATACATTTTTACACTGACCCAGGCTTTTAGCGAAAAAAAGAATATGGTATTATAGTCTAATGCATTATTCATATTTTTTCCGCTTTTAACAAAATT
Organism: Mopalia ciliata; assembly: GCA_034783835.1. NCBI lineage: Eukaryota > Metazoa > Mollusca > Polyplacophora > Chitonida > Mopaliidae > Mopalia > Mopalia ciliata. Next base: position 15,338 of record JAVFBW010116289.1, on the reverse strand, counting down.
ATCTTTCAAGATAAACGGTCAAGCAGCATAAATAATCATGCTGTCAAGTGCCAGTATGGCTTCTGTTTGCAGTCTAGAACTGTACCTGTAATGAACGAAAAGTTGACATTACTGAGATTTGTATTGAACAGAATAATACGTCGACATAAATTACCAGTCTAGTGTTATAATTCGTGGCTTACTTGCATATTGACTTCGCTGCATTGCTGCATCGCTACATTGAACAAAACAATATGAATCACAATTCATCATTATCAGTAGCATACTTATGTATATATATATATTGGACTATTGCGAAGCTTGAAAGATGTGTATACCCTCTGTGTCGTTTATAGAGAACTCTGATAAACAATACAATCAGTTAATACGGTTATAAATTTCACAACGAGGCTAGGTTCGCTGCTTCGGATAAATGGCCTCCATCAACGAAATATTTGTTCCATAAGCTGGCTCTGAGCAGATATATTTAATGCTGCAAAATGTATGTGCTAATGCGTTAGTTCATACTAAACTGTAATCTAAGATACTTCTATGCTGGCCATTGTGTGCGTTTGAGGAAAATTATTGCAGTTTTCTGACATAGCTACATGTACGTCGCTAATAAAAACTGGTTTGATATTCCCGAATGACTCGTTTTAGCATCCAGACGACAGCAATTACTTCCTTGCCCAAAGAGCATTATAACAATTACATTGCTTCTCTTGGACCTGTTAAAGTTTATTTTTCTGAATACATGTCTATTTGCTTTGAGCCCCAACATAGTAACACTTGTACATTTGATGCTGATTGTTCAAAGTAAATTACTTCCGTTAACCGGCTCTGTTCCCATGCCCTTGGTACATGTTGGTACATGTTGCTAATATAGCATGGTTGACCAGATATACCTTGTCGATACACTCACTAAACCCGGGTGACTTATAACCTTCATTCAACAAAGGTACATATTGCTTAGTACATATTAAGATGTTAAAAGAAGGTTATCTCCCCCACTGTACCAATTATGCTTTGCTAGTGTTATCTGAATATTCAACGAATAGCTGTGAATACACACGCTCAGTCCGAAAACCCACAGGTATTTTATCAGGGGAAAACAAAATCTTTGTTTTTCTCAAATTTTTTTTAGTTTTTTATGTTTATTTTTTACTTGGTAACAGGAATAAAGAGACCTGTGTGATGATACCCAAGAATACAAAGACACATGGTAAACATTTCCCCAAAAGAATATGTCTGAGAGAATTTACCACAATTAGACGCTAATACTTCTTTTATTTGGTATCGAAGTGGCAAAATATTAGAACATTTGTTGGATGATAACCTATTTAAATCTTTGTACTTATATCTTGCAGAATTGAGAAACACACTCCCTCCGTTTAATATGCTTAGGAATGAATCTAACAAGCTGAGAACTAAACCAGAAAAGAAGATTAGTCCTACTTTGGTCTCATATGCTATATCGTCCGAAAATATATTTCCAGAGGAAATTTGTCTCAGAAAAGCCGTAACCCCGACGCGAGTTTAGACTACACCACTATTACTCATCTCAGGAATCCAAGAAATAACTTCAAAGACCAAATAAGTTCAACTGGATTCAAATGTCATAAAAGTCAGTTAGATGATTGGCCTTGGACAATGCTACGCTGAACCCCGAATTAATTTTTTCATCGAATACGCATTCTTCTTCCAAGCAATTGCATACATATTTTCACAAACTCAGTAAACAATCCATAGATCTCCTTTGATATTTTATACTTTATTTTCTGCAGAGATATGTTAGATAATGAAGTTAAAACTTGACAAATTCTGGGCGACATCAGCAGATTTCAGGAAAAGGAGATTTTTGCTAGAATGTCACTAGAAAACAGCACTCTATTCATAGGAGAGCCATTTTCAAAAGGTTTTGCAATACATTTATCAAGATTTGATGCTGTGAGATTTAGGTGTTGTCATAGAAAAACTTAATCTTATTCGCGTTTATTTGATGTTGTAGTGGTGTCATTGTGCTGTCTAAATTATTAGACATTTATTATCTGAACATAGTCAATTTGCGGCTTTGTTTTCTCTTTATCATACAGAGGACTTGACTGGAACCAATCGGCCATAATGACCCATAATGCCAGCACAGGCAAGAAAATCTTAAACTAGTTATTGTGTAGACAGGTCATTTGGTCAACTAACTCATAACAGTCCACTTTTGGTGTGTAATTGAATTTCTACAAACACTGGACGTCTCTTTGGACATATAATCGACGAGTAAGCCCACAAAAAAACTGCCTGTGGATATCGCTTCGTGGAAGGGGACTGTACATAGTGGGCACATTGAATTTAAACAAGGAATTCTTTTACTTCAGAAAGCGTAAATAGTAAGAAATTATTTAAACACAACTAATACCGAAAGAGCTGAACACAATTACCGATCAATACTAAGTTATAACATATTACATATATTATTAGTTCAATTTAATAATAGTTTAACTTTATTAATATTTGACAAATATGTATTTGATTCCTTTGGGCCAAGATTCAACAAGGATGGGAAATACGACTTATTTCGTCAAACTGTTTGAAAATTCGATTATTTTTTTCTATTGACGACTAGCGATAGAAATATGAATTGATCACAACCAGCATTCTCAATAATAGGTAACTTTAAGAACTTTGGCGAACGAGAGCATAGTTTCAGTGTAACATCAATTTGATATACGAGAAGTCCAAGAGGCATATTCAGAATTGATTTGTTTGTTTATCTGACTACGTACTTAAGTTTTATTCAGCGACATAATGACGGAAAGTAAAACACAAAATATTATACCCTTTGCAAAGGAAATATCGGCGACGGATTTCTCTTGTTAAACTTTATAAAAAATATCAACTTCATTTTCGTACAACAATTGAGGTCAAAAGAATATTAAGAGGATTCAGAAGGATGTCATTTCTGCAAGACCATGGGATGCAGTTACCAAAAACAGATTGTTTAAGGGCACAGTATGATCTCTAAATGAATGAAACTAAGTCGGACTTTAATAATGTTTCATCTATAGTCAGCTTTTTATATAAACAAGAGTATACACTATATGATTGCAGCCGATTTAGTTGCTTGTTTCATCAGTTCAATTAGAAAGCCAGAGTACACCCATTCCCCTATAGTAAGTGAAGATTTAGCGGAGACAAGAAACCTAATAACACTAAAAACAATCGTCCCCTGCTTAGCATAGTATTCACATTACACTTGTTGGGTGTAATTGAATTCTTAGAAGCGCTGCAAATGTAGTACCGTCACCTTAATAAGACTCCTTTACAGTGAGAAAATTAGGTTTATGATGGCCGATATGGATGTCTTCTCTCATATCGAATCGAGCATTAAGAACGCTTAAATGTACGACTTTGTTAGGTGTCTTGTGTTGCTTGTAAAGTTCTTCTCAGCGTTTACCTTAAAAATGCATGTGGTTATTCAAAGTCATAATTGTGATCTAGAATTATTTATGCAAATCCACAATGGAGATGTTAATTTGATATCATTGGCTTGATCGGCATCGATGAATCAATTGGTTGTAGAAGTAAAAGTTATTTTTCATCTTATAACAAACTGAATCAATGTCGACAGAAAAAAATATTTCATATTTGGTTATTCATTTTTTACTATCACATCTCTGCATTCAATTTTTTTTAATACAATAGCCATTGATCTAATAAAGATTGCTTTAATTTTTTCGAATATTGTTTGCATACGCTTGAATCTTAACCCACACAACCCAATTTCTCAAAGATACCATGAAGCAAGAAAAGCCTGATATTAACATCACGGCATAGTTGTATCTCGATATGTACGACTTCTACTGTCGTTGAATCGGCTTGTTCGATTGACCAGTTGATTAAGAGAGAAAGCCTATATCGGACTAGATTATGCTCTAACTCGTCTCCGATAATACGATACAGGTTTATAATGCGCCAACCATAATATACACCCATGTCCTAACGTTGGCTCGAGAAGATGCAAAGGCGTGAGTTTGTGGAATTGTTGGCCTTCAGTTCAGTGCTACGCAGCACGAATCATACACATAATATTTTGAGGTGTTTCCTTAAATTAATTTTAAGAGAAGATTTCATCTTTAGGATCTCGGTTGAATATTCCGTGTGCAAACACGCAATTGTCTTCGTGATCATTTAAAAACATATGTGTCCGTTCCTTAAAATTAATGTGGTCACCATGAATACATTTCTTTTTGAAATAGAAACGTAGGCTACAAACAATGTCACGCTTATAGAAAGATAAACACATAATCCGAAATCTCTTCTCTTCATTACTGAGTATTTTCTTACATCTGTAGAATAAATTCCCAAAAAATAATTTAGTGTAAAATGCAATGTTGCTTTATTGCCAAACCATGTTACAGGTAAAATACAGAGTTGTCCTATAGGAATAGGCATACGATTAACTCATTGGTTTCAACAAAAGCATCTACTTCACATAAGGCGTTAGATCGATTGATTCAATGTTTAAAGTTTTACGCCGTGCTTAAGTGTAATTCCCGGATATGGCAAAGGTGATTTCAAAGAGTAATCGACATAACAGAAAAAATGTGAAGTGTTTGCAAATTTGCAACATAAATCTCCCTCCATTAAAGCTACGAAAAGATAGACCAATCGACAGCTGTTTTACGCCATGCTCAAGTTTTTCACTTACATTACAACGTAATTGACACATAGAGTATGACGTGTTTTATGCCATTTAAACGTTAATCCGAAAGAAAGCTTTGTTTCGGTCCAAACGAACAAACCTCAGCCAGAAGATTTTTCCGGTACAAACTTTTAGTCAATTAGGTATTCATATGTTCGTTAGCATTCCACAATCAATATCGAATAATAAATATCAGCTTTGTGACTGGAAGACGTTACGGATCTGTAAAACATTTGTCGCTCTGTGTCTGTTATAAGTACAGGGGCATACTCTTATGAATCTGCACATTAATCAATTTGGTATCATGCAAACGAAAATTGAAAAAACTTTAAATGTGTATCGGTGTCTGCTCAGATACAATTGTTTCTATTGCCAGTGAAGGTTTCGACGATATGTAGGCAACACTTTTGTGTTTGTTTATGGACAGTGCTTATCGAGCATCCATGAATCACACTACAACCTCGTATGTAGACCTATAGCACATGTACAAAGATAAAGGATAAAATACATATGTAAACCATGTTTTTGGTTGTCTAAGCCTTAGGAAATAATTTGTATTGATAAGCCTACACGTGTATCCTTAATTTTTTTTGTTTTTTTTTTTCGTGTGTTTAAATTTGGAACGAATGATTGGCTGGGGTTTAGCACTGTATATAAAGGTTATTTTATGGGTGAAGAAACCCACCCTCATAAACACATGCAACGAACAAACAAGACAAAAAAAACTGGGTAATCGCTGGGTTCAACACAACAACCCAAACAGAATGGCTTCATGTTTCTCACCAGCGCCGTGAGTACCAGGTGAACGAAGGCAATTATAAGGTCAGCGTTCTTGTAACTGTAGCAAGTAGAAGTCTAGAAATAGTTTATTTCTGTGTAGCCCCGTGAGGGAGCAGGTGGGCCATGGCCCTGTCGAATACTCCCTCGGCTTCCTCGGTCGACAGAGGCGAGAAAAAAGGTTGCTTTCTGTTGTCCTGGTGTTCGCAGAGCTAAAGGGTAACAGAAAGCAGATTTGTTTGTGATGTTCTGTATTTGTGTCCGTCGTCATATAAGTGAAATACCCTTGAGTACGACGTTAAACACCAATCAAACAAACAAATAATTCTGTGTAAGATAGAGGATGCGTCTGTTCTACTAAGGTGGTGAGCGATACACATATTCTATCACTGTGTTCGTGTCTACAGTCAAATGATATTCGTTTTAGGTCTGTCTGGTCGTCCCTTTCAGGCAGATTTGTGTAGTGTTGTCATCGCTCCTTGTAGCGTGTTCCATAGTTTATAGAGAGTAACACGTCATTGAAGAATTTCAGTCTTCCCATACTGTCGGGTATTCTGGATCCGTGCCAAACCAGAGACCATACGGAACGTTTCCATTTAAGAGGCAGATGTGTGTTAGAAACAATGACTTAAAAACACATCAATTTTAAGCAAAAGAGTACGACCCCTCGAAATATGATTAAAAAAGAGCAAAAAAAATAAAATCTAATTTTAAAGTGATATAATGGAAGAACAATAGTCTTTAACACTACGGACAATAAAAATAAAACGCGAGCTTTAATAGGCAGTACAAATGAAAAGATAGTCTTTAAAAAAAAAAACGTTTTTAAAAGATGATTTACGTATATTTCGTATTTTATTGTTTTTCGTAAAACTGATTTATATGTGTTTAGTCATTTATTATTTATATCAAACAGAAAAATTCCCTGTCGGGTTAAAGACCAATATCTTTAGAACCACAGTTACAATTTATTTTGTTAAAATGTTGTTTTGATTGGACACGAATTGATAAAACAAGGCAAGCAAAGAAGTTGGCATTCCGTATACAATATGTATAATAACTTAGTAGGTTGACATTTTTACGCCAGAAATTAATTCAGTTTACCAGATGACTGTTGCATAAAGCGAATCTTATGATGTAAGTTATACTCATTCCAACCGTTACCTATCAAACCAAGACAACATTCTTAGAATAAATATTGATGTAATGGAATCGTCTTCGACCTTTAGTCGTGGCTCTGGTGGAACCCTCTATGGTTCCATATAGAACCATCCTCTTTTCTAAAAAGAGAGTCAAAGAACGATTATTTCTAAGAGTATATCGTTATTTCACAGCTGTATTTTTATTTATTTATTTTTTTTTTTACTAATTTTGAAGATTTATTTCACAAGTCACTCCATATACAGGAGATTCTTCATACAATGTCTCAGTGAATATATAACTCTCGCTTCTCTTGAAGTGGACTCCTTCCTTGGCAAACATATATACACTGAATTTCTTTGACGTATGTTCCCAAAATCTAAGACAATGGTGGTCTTCAGGTATTTCAGATAACTGCTTGTTTAGGGCATCTGATGTTGAGGTTCCTCCCGGCTTATCCCTCTCGGTCTCAGACGTTTGAATATCGAACATACAATTCTGCTTTCCCGTTTCTTCTGTAGATGACAACTCCAGAATGTCGTTGAATATACCAGGATTTTAGCTGTTCCATCAGAGGAGTAGGGTGTTAGCTATATAACAAAGTAATATTTGCAATGTTATGGATTGATATTACCAGTAACGTTATATTTCCCGAAGAAAAACAATACTTCAATCATCACATAAGACAAAAATTTCAAAGCAAGCATTTATACAATTCATAAGATGTAACATTGTTAGCAGTTCATGATGCAAAATGGAGAATAATGTATTGGTAATAAATTTGGGAGAAAAGCACAAATTGAAAACAAAATGTAAATTTAAGATTAAATTCAGATCAAGTCAAAAGTTCGTGAGCACGTGTCAATGTAACTCCTTGTTTCATTAAATATGTACCTGCACTCCTTCCATCCGCTAGGGCGCCATAGTCCTCATTTCCCGGCCATGAAAACCCATTTGCAAACGATCACCGCCAAAAGGAAATCACAATGCAAATGAGCTCCTACTTGTGGCCAAGACGGGCAAGTGTTCAGATTATACGGGTCATTCACCCGACAAATATACAGTAACAACGGTAAGCAATACGACACTAATTAACCATTGGAGAAAAAAGTCACATATCTTACTGTAAACGTGTTTGCTTCTAGGCTGCTTCCAAAGAGAACACGTCTGCAAAAATGGTATAAAATACAACCGTCTCTTCTTATTTGTAGGCCTTGCAACCCGTTAATACTTACAATACTTCCATCCAAAGTTAATCAAGCATGAAATTGCGTGACGTGTTACATCCAGGAAAAGCACATTAAGTCTGTGTACTCTATTAATAATTTATGTGTGAAAATGTGTTGTGTAGCATCCAGGAAACAGTAGAAAGGCGAGTCGGTGTTCAACATAATTGGTTCATGCTTTAATTATGGTGTCGCTCATCATGCAGGATAAGGTATAAACACAGGTTTGTCCGATCAGTATAGTTTATGTATTAGTGTTTAACAACATAAATACATTCAAAATAAACACAGCAGGGTGGGTCACGTTATGTAGTTGGAAATAATTACCTTCACTTTCTTTTACAATGTCATTTTATGACAAAGAGAACTAGCACTAAAGACCAATACAGTTCAATAATCACTTTAATGTAAATTCCTTATGTGTGAGCGTGTGATATTTAAAACAAATGAAAGAGCGGGGTGTTGGCTGTATAACAAAGCAAAATTTGCATTTCTGACTATCGTATTAAGGGAGTTATTAGCAAAACATACTTGTATGATATACACCTATTATGTCTGATAATTTATATCACTATGTATGATCACAGCCTATCAGATATTTAACGAAATTCTAGAGTTATATCGTCAGTTACAGAAGATAGAAAGGAACAGAATTGTTGTATGTTCGATTAACAGTGAAACGTATATGTTGATGAAAATGTATCGTTTTCGCTCAACATATAATATACATCTGGTACAACGCAACTCATATCTCTGATATTTCTTAGAGGTTTCAAGCTACAGTTGTGAAACTACAGACCTTTATAACATATACGTCTGGAATTAACTTCATTCAACTGTAAAAATGGTTTCCGAGACATTGATTTAGTCATTTTTACCCAAAATGTATGACATTTAATGCCTATAGAGCAAGGAGTTATATACTATTTAACATTTTGTATCAGTGTTGTCCTGCTGATATGTTTTAGGGCATTAATTAACGTAAATTATTACAGCACTCTGACATTTTTCTCTTGTGAAAGCGAGAGACTGAAGGTCGGACGGCTTTTGGTCATTGCGATATTAATTTTAGCATGCAATAAGTGTATACTGTACCAGTATTTTTTTGCCAAACCCTCCCTTAATATGATAGCCATAACTACAAATGTTACATTGTTACAACACCCGCGTCTTTCATTTGTGTTGAAAACACAACGATAATGCCAAATCTGTGCTCACACGATCATAAGCAAAGCAGTTTTATTGCAATATAATGTCTGTTCCTTGCGTGGAGTGAACAGGAGTTAATGGCATTTTCAGTACCGGTACCATATTTGAAACCAATAACTGGGTTTCGCTTTATTATCTGGTCACCTTCCAGCATGCCAGCCATGTTTCCTTGTCACAACAATTGCTCAACAATTTTGTTTTAAATTTCTTCATATAAAATGCCCTACATTAGGCTACAATTAGGCTACATTTAATAACTTTGGCTTTCTGAAAATCAGTCAGGAAGCCGATCTGTTTGTTGTGTCTGTATTGCATCCTGTTGTTGTCATCCTGTTTTTGTCCCGTCCTCTGTCTTTGTTTGTTGCCAGTGGTGTCGAGGGTGGTTTCCGGATCAGTCTCTATTTCAATCTCGAATCTATCCGAAGAGTGGCAGTTAGGACAAAAAACACGTATATTATCTATAAAGTATTACCTGATGATACTCAAAACATCATAGCTGACAACTTCAAAGAAGAAATAACGGGGTACTAGTACTTGACAAGGCATGGAACAAAACGCCCTCAGACAGATGATAGATTTGGAGATTAATTTGAAATTTTATCTTTGGGTGATTAAAGGGCAGGAAATAGATTTTTTAATTTTACTTTTTACATTCGATTCGGACTGAAAAGATATGACTGATCAAATTTCAGTTGAAAGTTATCTTTACACTTGTGCAGGCATAAATTGTAGTGGACTTTTACGACTTAAGAAACATCTACCTCTAAATAAACTGTAATCTTAAATGAATCACCTGATTGAGTTACATATCGCGAAAATATGTCTTTACAGAATAAACTTGACCAACTTAATAGCTCATAGGAAAATCTGTCCTGAACATAGAGTCAACGTATTCCTCATTATCACACAAGACTCAACAAACACCTGGATGGCAATAGGAAGTAGATCTTCACCATTTCCCTCCCTCTAAGTTCAATCTGTCCAGACAGAATAATGACTTGTTGGTTCTCAGACGTCCATTTGTCTGAGACTAAAGGTCAAAGCATTATCGATAACAGATCAATACAAGCCATTTGCATCGATTGTTGAATTGGAAGCAATGAGATATGACCAGCTTTAGAGTGGAATGAACAGCGTTATACACTATATTTGATAAACGCTTAAATGATATCGAGTAGGTCATTGCCAGCTTTTACACAAATGTCTGTTAGAATAAAACAAATTTGAACATATAAATATTCTTTTAAAAAAGTCAACTTTAAAACTATTTTTATATCAACATTAACGATGTTTAGATGACGGGAATAAAAAGGTTGAAAACGCATACAGTTTTCGGAGTCACGCTCACCAGGTTTTGAAAATCTTCATGATGTTAATGTTAAAAATACATGTGCTTGGTTGCTTGGCCGTTCCTGCAAGTAGAATGATGTATATTGAAGAAAATGTTTCGTCGTTAATCGAAGTATTGACGATTTTAACCTTTTACCAGGAACCAAATATGGCGTGTTTTTAGGCTCTCCAAATCAGGAATTCTTTCTAAGTCAGAAACTTCACACAAACATATTTAACGAAATTAGATAATGAACGATCTTGATCTTTGAGGTCATTTTAGGATTAAGCCATGCAAGTTCACTTCTACTCGAATTCTATGTACATTGTAAAAATGTTGTGGTTAGGATTGTCTATACAAGTCTTTTATAGGAATATTATGTTCTGATGTTGGGTAAAGCTGATAAGAAGATATCTAGGTTGGACCTGAAACAGAATTAACTCACGTGACACATATCCAATATCGTGACTAACATACCCTAAGGTATCGCTTGGAACGAACGAGGTCATTATGGCAGGGGTTGATATAAAAAAATATGTAAACGTAATGACCGTATACAACATTTTCGTTGTCTGATTTTAAGCACATATAATGTCACATTGCAGCAGTTGATTTCAACATTCTTAAAGATGGTCTATTTTTCTAGCAAATAGCCCGATAACATTTGGAGATTTAATTTATTAACGTATTACTGTCTACAAACA
>JAVFBW010116278.1:0-15526 GCA_034783835.1 Mopalia ciliata | reverse complement strand
AAATTTTATGTCTGGTGAGATATTAAAAATAAAAATAATTAAATAAAATTGCTATTATTATTTTTTAAAACACCTTACTCCAATGCCGATGTCGAACCAAAAAAAGTTGAATTTAAATGTAAGCCCCTACATGATGTTTCAGATTTTTTTCAAACCATGTTCGCCATATGTAGAATAATGTGAGAAATTTCTAACCCGAAAACCAGTCGTTACGAGAAATTTTACATTTTTCCAGGGGTGTCCATAGTGTATATGACCCCACATCTCATCAACCCTCCACCATTTAACTGAAATCATACTGATTGTGTATAGAATATACAAACTGTTTGGTTTATTGACAGAATGTTTCAAACCCTACACTGTAGCTAACCTACTGAAATCAAGATCATAAATGACAGAAAAATCAGCTAGGAAAGGTTATAGGCTCTGTGATGTGTGAACAATTTAAAATGTGACAAATCAACTCTAAAAGTACTCACAAGGTGCTAATTAACACACAAGGTGTGTTTTCTTTTATACACAAAACATATTTTATTAAAGTTTTCCCTGCCGTATTTGCATACAGGAAGTGAAGTTTGACACAGACGTTAAACCAAAGAAAGTGATATGAACACTAAAAAGTGAAGCTTGACACAAAATTGAAACCAAAAAAATGGATATGAACGCTAAAATGCTAACATTATCATAAATATAACAAAATGAAATAAGCCTTACTCTTACAGTGATGTCATTTTAGTGAAGTATTTAACTTTACACCCTGGAATAGAAGTAAGCTCCTTGATTGGATAGTGTTTTACACCACCAGTATCTGTTTATTTTAACATAGTTTACAGTAAATCAATAAGAACCATAAGGTATTGTATTGCTTTGTTACATATATATATATTTTTAGTTAAATTAATCACTCTAGCAGTGCACAAATGGTAAATAGGAGGTGGAACTGATGAACAGCAAAGGGTGTTCTGAACTTGCTCAAAGGAACAACAATGCGACTACAAAGTTTCTCAGTGCATCTATTATATATGAAAACATCTTCATCAAGTGATTACGGATATGTCCATAACCCATGCTAAATCTCTTGTTAGCTACATTCTTAACACTATTTTATACACCATATTTATGGTCATTACCTTCTCTCGAGATGTCTGTAGGTTACTCATAACACAACTCGAGATTAAGGTTTATTTAGAAACTTGTCTCTGGGAGTTGTCTAGAACATAAGATGATTCTTCGATTTTAATTGATCTACATCCCTGTGCCAGTGTGATTGCTTTTAGAAATATTGTAAGATGTGTTTATGAGTGAGTATATGGAGGGCCAGACGGAAGATCGACAATCTGTTGACTGGGATTTTTAACCCTCAATAAATAAAGTTTGTATTATTATTATTACACAATTGATACGTGTTAATGCCCTGCACGCTCTCTGGCTCTGGACAGTATCACTGAAATATATTTATTTCGAGGAACATTAATTCTCATACAAGGCATTTGTATAACACTTCAGATTATGGTTGTGTTACTGTCTGTTCACTCTGACACTCCCTGAATGTGTTTCAGTTTAACATGGCCTAGATTCAAACCAACAACCTAACAAAGACAGCCATTGTAAGTTGTTTATGTACAGCATACTGATCATTTGGATTGATTGATTGATTGATTGGTGTTTTTACGCCATGCCTAACAGTATTCCACTTATATGATGCGTTGTATTCCAACGATAATTGACACTAGCCCAACCATGATGTGAAGTGTTTCCATAATGTTTCAAAGTTAATCTTCCTCCAGTGCTAAATAAAGAGAGTATTTCTTTCTTCAAACAAACTACCCTTAGCTTTGTGACATAGGCTTTATGCTGTAAGCCGATCGCTGGTTATACGAGCGTATACCAACTTCTCTTATTGTATATCCTTCTTTTAAAAGTTGTTTTTTGCCTTTATTTCCCCGTCTTGTCCATACTTGGTGTACAAATTCCCTCTAAATGTTGGATAAATATGTTCCCTCAAAAAATTGTCTGCATTTGTTGTCTCTCGCACAGGAACTTTGTGGGCACTGCTGGCTGTAATTCGTAGCTTTCTGCTTTCATGCCAAATATCACAGTGGGCTTGATTAACAGTAACTTCTTCAAATAGTTTAATTTGGGCAGGTGTTAGCACAACGTAACGCTGATAAAATACTTTGCATTTTTCACAAGTCAACTCTCCACCATGGGCTGTATGAGTATTACTAACAGTAGGTACAGGTAACAGAAATTCAGTTTCCTTTACACAAGCATTAACTGATAAATTCACGATTGAATTCTTAATGTTAAATAATGGTTTTAAATCTGATTCATCCACAAACTTTTTTAAGCTGCTGTACGAAATGAAACTTTTATATTCCGACTTGCCACACTGAATTGGGGTCTCTTTGTTATTATTTATGGTAACGTCAGCACTGTACTTTGGCTTTTTAAAATCCATTTCTGACAGGGGACCTGGTTCAATGTTCCTACTGGTACCTTGATTCCACAAAGCTGCAGTATCAGTACAACTTTTGCCGGTGAATCCTTTCTGCACAGCATGGTCAATTTTCCATAACAATCCCCCGACGTGGCTGCATGTTTTGCTGATACCTGCCATGCACATACAGCCCCCATTATGTATTGTGCCATTTGCACTACATACTACCCATGCTTGATGACTTTCATAATTCATTCTCTGGCTTGGTCTAACATCACCTTTGAGAAAAATGAGTCCCGCTGTTGACACATGGGTTATTTTACCGACGCAACCACTTTTAAAATAATTGAAACTGTCAAACGATTTATAATTTTCCATTTGACCGCCATCACAAGCTTGACTCAAAATCAAATAATTGAAAATGTCTCCGTACGTCACCTCCGGCCACTCCCGCATATCGTCAACCCACTTACTAGACTTTAAACTGTCTGGTGTTAAATCTTCGGCCCGTGTGCCATTCATTTTCTTCTGTGAATTTTCTCAAATTTCATTCATAAACAACCGCTATTCTTCTTTGTCAAATCACTATCGTTATGGCGAAGGCGCACTGCGCCACCTAGTGGAGCCATTTCACAATACGGGGGACAACTGAAAAAATTTGTTTATAGTTAGTGGAAATTCGCAAATAAAATCCTTAAAATTTTCGACGATCTTCGTATTATGAATACAAAAAAACTTCCAGCAAGAGAATGTATTCGACATAATGCTTTACACTTCGCACTGGGTTATTTAAACTGTTTTACGTTGTTTTGAAATTTTGCTATACAATTGTTTACGGTTATAACGGACTGTGGGTCATGGTTTAGTCGTTAGCAAATCTTGTTATTGAACCCCCTTCAATGGAAAGCATACAGGTTGGAGTCACACGAATTGACTCCAGTAAAATTTTCCCTCATACTGTGCTATCACGTGGCTGTTTGGGTTCTAAAATGTCACTAACTAGTAAACGTTTACAGAGTTGATGGCCAAAGGGCCCGAGTTCGTATGCCGGTGGACGCAAGTTAAATTTTCCTTCTCCACATAACAAATATATATATTTAAAAATAGTTTTCAAGGTTGCGTCGTGTTTTACAAATTTGTATATGATACTTTCTGCACTGATACCTTACAAAGATCAAATTAAGGTACTTTAAATGACCAGATAAAGGGTCGTTGGTTTCGCTTCAGTACCTCGATCATTCACACGAGAAAGTTTAGTAGCTATATAACGAACACATGTCGAATAAAAGTGTTTATATAAAAGGATAAATGATAGATGGCTTAAAAGATAGAGCGCAGATTATCAAACCGTAAAAGTTGACCTATGTTAATTGGCTGGAGCAATCTAGCATTCCTGGAGGAAAAAATGACAGACAAGTTCATTCAACCAGAACGATTTGTGATCTGCTTCACGTCGCAGCACTGATCACGGTTCCGGGGATATCTAGATGGGTTGACGCACAGATTTAGGTCACCCTGAATGGCAATTAGACAGAGGACAATTTTCATGTTGGCCAACATAGTCTGATGCTCCCACATGACGTCAGGGTGTGCGTTGTGTGCGTATGTGGTAGGGGTGTTGTTGAAAAATGTTATATAATATAGCACATTGCATATCTTGTTTGAGTGGCATTTAGAAGCTGGTGAATTAGTAACCAGCTTGATAACGGTCTTAGCATCGAGATCGAAACGTCGCTACCCAATTATATTCAGAAGTTGTACATCCATATCAGTCGTCATGTCTTACATTGCATATCGTCAATAAGCACTTTACATACGCAATACTTCAAGCCATTAAAATCATCCTATGAAAACACACAAATTCATTTGGCTAAGTCTGCAATGTGGATAAAACGGCTGTGCCACTAACTCTGAAGGCCAAAGCGAGAAATTTCGTCCGGTTGGAAAATTTCGCTCTTAATTAATTAATCATGCATTCAATACATGTGTTATCGATGATTTATAAAACGATTTTCGACTAGCTATTCTACCGGACTTGGCTACAACCTTTTAAAATATAATTAATTCTACTTTCTGTGTAGAGACATTGAGTCTAAAGATACACCTGGGACATTTTGGTTGGCATTTCTGTTATGTGTTGATCTGTGGCAAATGTTTCCCCAAATATTGGCCGAAATTAATACGCGATGGCCTGGAATAGCGTACGAGAGTTGTCTTAGTCTACTATAGAGACTCTCGCGAGGATACGATTACACTACACTGTCTAAATTAGGAATAACTTGTTTTGACAACAGATTCAAGTTATGCAGATATTGCAGACTGAAGCAACAACCCTGTGAATTAGGCGACAAATTGCCAGCAGTTAATGTGTTCCAACCAGGCCTACCAATCAACCGACCAAGGAAATTAGTTAGCTGTGGCCCGTTCCTCAAAGCACTACTAGATGACGTCACGCCATTTTGAAGGCTTATATAACTAACCCGCTATGAGCTATTTAATCTAGAGGGGCACGAATAGCCCAGTGAGGCTGCATGCGCCAACCAAATCAAACAAACAAACAAACATATTTAATCTAGAGTTGTGGGCTCATAGTCTTTCGACCAACGGATTCACGGAGTCCGGATAGCGGACGTCCACTACACTCTTAGAAAAATATGGCTCTAATGTAAGCCTTTAAAGTTCTTCAGTCATGGCTCTGGTGGCACCCTTTTTTTTGTTTTTTGTATAGAACCCTCACATCACCTATTCCAAGTATTTCTCCTTTTCCCTTATATCAAAATCGCGTTTTTGTCGTAATAGTTCCATATAGAACCATCCTCTTCTAAAGAATCCCCAGAGAATCATGTCAAGAGTGTACGCCCCAAACAGCATAATTGATACCAAAACGGATAGAAATTAGATTATAAGATGTTTACAAAGATAGCATTTACGACATTTTCGTCACTTAAGGGTACAACTTTCTTTGAACAGTTGATAGTTCACTAAATAGTAAAGACCTGCTAAATATCTGAACTAGACTCTGTTCCAACTAAGAAAGTCTTTTCCACAATAACGAAAATACTGTTAATTTCACTTTGTAAAAGATGTTCATGATCATTTTACGACAACACGCTACTTACAAGACATAGTTTAAGAATGCAGTCATATGTCACCTAACCCTGCATACAGCAACACAATATAGCATGAAAGCATTGTGCTATACCCAAAACGTTCACACCGGGTTAGACTGTATGAATAACACCGAGAAAAGATGTTTGATTTTATGTTTGATTGGGGTTTAACATCAGACTAAAGTTTATTTCAGACACATCACTGCGTGCCTGCCCTATGGGTGAAGGAAGCCAACGTCAACGTCATAGACAACAAACAAAGACTAGCCGGGACAAATCACAGGACACGATAAAAAGACATCACATACAGATCGGCGTTATGTTGCCCCTTAATTCTGTCCGCACCAGGGCAACCCTCCCAAACATCCGCACAAAGACAATACGGCTCAAAAGCTTGGTACCGACTCGGAATTGACCATGCATGTTTGCAGTACCAATCATGTTTATCTAAAATGACGCAACGAAAATAGTTTATATCTGGCCTTAGTTCTTATTTATTGCTGCTTCTGTACAAAAAAAGATGTTTTATATATCATCACTACACACACCCGCTGCCCCTGTTGCTGCTTATGTATGACAACGAAGATA
The DNA here is from genome assembly GCA_034783835.1 of Mopalia ciliata. NCBI lineage: Eukaryota > Metazoa > Mollusca > Polyplacophora > Chitonida > Mopaliidae > Mopalia > Mopalia ciliata. The sequence continues at coordinate 9,388 of JAVFBW010116278.1, read as the reverse complement.
TACTTTAAAACTTGTTAATCAATTAACATAGATAACAAAATAAAATAAAAATAATTCTAAACAAAAAGCGTCCATCCGCTGTCATAGAGTTCTTGAAAGATTTTTCAACATCAGGTTCGTCGAGATTCAAAAGGTCTGGTTCATAAGGTCCACAAATTCTAGAAATGAAAAAAACAAAAACAAAATCAGTGTCGTTTAATGTCTCGATATAAGGTTCGACGTTAAAATATGGCTCTAATGAAACTCTTCCAGGTTATTCAGTCATGGTTCTAGTGAAACCCTTTATAGTTCTGCATGGAACCCTGACACCAACTGCTCCAAATATTTCCCCTTTTTACTTATATCAAAGAAGCGCTTTTGTCGTTTTGTTTACCCTCAAAGAACCATTGTTTCCAGGAGTGCATAAATATGCTCGCCTACAGAAAATTTGTGAATCTCACCTCCGTATTCAATAGTGCCATTTTGGTCAGCGTCAGCAACCTTGAAGAGAGCTGGTATATCAACATTGACTCGGAGTTTCTCAAAGACGTATGAAACATCTTCCTGAGACAATCTGCCAGTTCCTGTACGATCGTAGATACGGAAAGCTTCTCTGTATTCCGATTCGACATTACGGAGCTGTTGAAACTGTCTGACAGAGCCGATGAAAGATTGAAAGGTTATTCCGTTCGCTGCAATACAAAAGTGACGTGGTATGCTTTAATTTTAGTTATTTATTTATTTATCTATTTATTTATCCGATGTTATAACAACAGGATTAAATCCCAATTACTGATCATCTGTTTGACTGAACTTAAAGGCACGTCACAATAATTAATGGAGAGAATTAAAGCACACATTGGAACAGATCGGCAAGTGTAAAATTCTATATAAATATCGCTTGCAAAGACCACATTGTCAAAAAACGTAAATATTTTTATTTTTCACCGCTCTGGTTCTGTTACTTTGACCATAGATCCTTACCTTCTGTTTGCGTTGTCGTCTCAAGCGTTGGCATGTGGGTCTACTTTATGTAAAGGTGTGGGTATATCTTGTTGAGCAAATTATTTGTAAAATAAATAGTAAGTATTGTGCTATGTCATTGTGGAATTAAACGTAAGCAATAGATCCCTGTTAAATTACTATGACATGTTTTATAGATAGAAAAGATCGATTTGCAGAATTTCATTTACTTATGTATTATTTTATTGGCCTTATTTTGTTTCAGGGTACACATACCATCAGAGCTGACGCTGTCAATGATCTGCTGGATCTCACTCTCCTCGGGACTACGCCCAGCACGTTCCAAGATCGCCCTCAACTCGTTTCTACCAACATGTCCATCAACCGATACTCGGTTAAAATAGGCCAAAAAACCTGCAGCAAACAAATCGTGCATATTGTATGATAGGAACAGTCAACTAAAATGATTACACACAGCACCTGCAAACATATTGGATCATGCCAATTTTACATCTCTTCATAAACAATGAAACGATCCTGCAGAAAACACATGTCACCACGTTCTCTTGATACATTTGTTTACAGCTCAAACAGTCGGCAGGATACGAACATCGCTTTTAATGTCCAACACTTTTTTGTAAATTCGACTACCTGAGTGTGGCAAAGACTTAGAGTTTGATAGGTACTACTGTTGCATGCATGATACATTAGATGCACTACATTGTTTAGCATTTCAAAATTACATTGGCATTAGAGATATTAATAACCGTATTCATAAAAACAAATTCAACAAATCAGGATTGATTGATTTGTTGGGATTTTTGTCATGTTTATGGGTATTCCATTTATATGAGGTGAATTATGACAACAATAGTTGACTTGTGCATGACTAAGATGCGAGTTGTTTTCATAATGATTCAAACAAGGCATACTGTACATACCTAGGTATTGTCCGGATGGTATCCCGAGAGGCTAGAAACAAAAACAATAATATTTTTACCGGTTGTTGGAATTGTAAATAAGAATAAACTATCATTCCGGAGAATCCCCCGGACAAATAACGAATCCTACTTTGAACAATGCACTAATTAGATTTTAAATCGTCAGTGCAACTTAATTCTCTCTGAATAACTGGATCTAAACCACTAGTTCAAATTGTATTCAAACTGCAGAGGAAGATTGGAAAATGCATCAGATGCATAAGAACATATCAAAACGATTTTCATCTGTGCACTCTTAATAGCCCACGGCAAGAGAAAAAATACCCCCGCCCCCCTCCTCCTCCCCAAACACACACAATTACTGGTCGCTACGAATAAGATTGAACCATATTTATAATTAGATTGTTTATCAGAAAATAAGAAATGGTCTGAAATTGCACAAAGCGACTACAGCTTATTTTTGTTCCAATGACTTTAGGCATTCTTTATAATACACGCACGGAATTTGCTTAACCCATAACTGTGGTGAACGTCAACTCAAACGATCAACAGGTTGTGAGGGACAGCGGATAAACTACAAACGATATATAAACACCAAGAGTGGAATCCCTTCCACCTACTGCCCATGATTACAAGAAACATATTTTTTTCTAGAAAATAGAAAAAAACTCACCATATTGAATACTTGAGCAGGACCCTTATCGACAGCAGAAGGATGGACAGAGATCTATAAAGTCTGTGCCGTCCGTCGATCAGATCTGTATTTTATAGAACTCTGTAAATAGGCGGGGACTCAACCGTTGTGTTTGAGATACACATTTTTTCACACTTGACTAAGTCTTGAGTGGCCATAGGCTGGTAAAACAAATAAGGCAAAATCCTCACAAAACCATCGTTCGTCTTAAATCCGAAATCGTTGTAGTGGAACCGTCTTTACAAAGGGAATATCCAGTACTAAAAGTTTTTTATTTACAATAAGGATAGGATAGAAAGACATATCATAGTCGTGAAATATTTTTAATGTTATTGATGTTTTTTTTAATAAATATTTAACGAGGGATATGTGTGTTTTTTTTTGTTCTTTTTTCTGTGCTTGTTAACCAGTTATTTACGGCTTTTAGGTATCACACAAATTTAAACTACTTTATCTGTCCTATTATGTGTTAAAATCTGATATAAATATCTTACTTATCATAGCATGCATGTACTTAAAATATATATGTTGAGAATAAGTCACGAAATAAGTATGTACTTACTATGAACAATAAACAGTTTGAAAGCAATTTATAAAAAAGTATGCCCAAAGGAATCTATATACTGATTCCGACATTTATCAAATTATCAACGGTTTATAATTTTTTAAATAAAACTTAAATCAGTCATCAGAGAATGCCGGCGTTGACAAGAGGAATGTCCGAAAAGGGATTCCTTCTTTCGTAAAGAATTGTATAAGTTGAGTTAGGCCTGCAAAAAGTAATCAGCGTGTCAATATAACATATTTCTACCAATTTACTGATATATTCTTAATCCACTATCACACAAAAATGAACAAAAATGCGAATTTTCATCCCGAACCGGCTGTACACGGACGGTTTGTTTCTCTGGTTCTTTAAGTTGTTTGCGAATGCGTCATTTCAGTTTGAAAAGACAAAACAATCCCCCCCCCCCCCCCCCACCCCAACGACCCACCACTCAGCCACCCGACCTTCTGCAAGTAGTCTAGTATAGGGTCAGGTAGCCGCATTTACAGCTGGCGATTCGGTGGGTCTAACCACGAGGGTCGTGGGTTCGATTCCCGGACGGGTTTCAACCTACAAAATTTTCTGAACAGGTAAATGTTGTAACTAAGAAAGTGTTATCCCAAAATAACGAAAATACTGTTATAATTATGTTGTTTAATATTTCGAAATTCTCACAATACACAATACTTTGGGTAGCGTGGAGTGGGGTGAGTGTTGTGTGGATAATACAGGTGAAAACGGAAGTCGACTATACCTTCGTCAATGTTTTAAATGTATTACGGCGGGACGTTCGAACTGGATGCAGTTCAATGGGTACACCATCTATTTGTATTGATCCCATGCCCTGCACATCATCAATACAGACAGCAGACATCTGGAATGTTATTAGGTAGTGTAATGAACTGTCACATTTTCTATACTCTCTGTTTTGTAATTGTGCAAAGAAGTGAATCCAGCCATATCCTTTTCGACATGACAAGAAATGAAGCTTCATATAACTCACACATTGTGCAGCCAAGTAGAACTGAGCACATAGTTTGTGTCATTTGGAATTATAGTCTCGTAACTGTGAAGGACTTCAAGCAGAATTTGATTCTTAACAAATTCAATGCGTAAATGCAATCCATTTGGTTGTCTACTTTCAAACACAATATCGAATAAAGCATTCACGACTTAAGCTGAAAACCATCCATCTTACACGACTTGCAAGCGGAACTAAATCCCACTAATTGGTTTTTCAAACTTAAGATGTAAAATGATTTTTTCTTGAATATTTCCGATAAAAGAAGCAAATGAAAAATCTTTACCGTAGAAACTTAAATCAAATGAAATACATGAAACCAATAATATGCATACAGGTGATCACAGAGAATGACTTTCATCGAACAAATAAACACATGATATATTGGGATCAACTGCACTGGTTTCCTTACTAGTAATGACGCATATCAAACAGAAAGGTACTAGTGCCGTTGAATCATTTCATTTACCAAACGCTGGCAGTTGGGAGGGAGCTTCTTGGTGCCCGGGTGCCCTCAAAGCTAAGGCGAAACACGAAACCGATATGTTTGTTATGTATTCGTTTGCGTAATTAATTTTTCCTATGTTGTCTTTGTTTGTTCCCAGTGGCGTAGTGTGTCTTTGTCGTCATCTATTTGGCTGGCACACTATCACACGAGTAAAACAACATTACGAACGGCATACAACCCACATCAAACAAACAAACAAACAAACATTCCCAGCATGTCAATGATATAATTTAAAATCTTGTACTCCGAATGTTTAGGAGATCATATTGGGTACAAGTGCTGCTGGCACCAGATGAAGTGACTAAAACGACGTGTACGCCATTCAGCACCGATACAAGAAAACAAAATTCTTGTTATTCTGTTTTAGCATTCCCTTTCACTTTATGACGGTTCGTTCTCGATTTGAACGTATATATATTTTTTTGCCTATGTCATTTAAAAAAACAAAAAAAAAAAAGAACAACAACAACAACAAAATGAGTTTGTATATTTTCACGTTCAGAATGGCTTTCTTATATAAGTATGGTATGACACTTCTCCACTAAAATTATGTTGGGTACCGTGAAGCACAGTTTTACATTTGTTATTATTCCAGTTCACAATTAACTAAGTCAAAGTATTCGTGCTCAGCTGTTGTCTACCGCTGAATACCATGGTACCTGGTGATGTGACCGTGGAAATGCAACGTATTTTTGGGAATGTTAATATATCTTGATGAACATACTTGTTAGCTTTGATAAGCCATTTTACAAGTCATTTTCACCATATATTCGACACAGCATTTATATTCCAGGTTTTTCAATGGAATCTATTTGATAAACAAACGGAGGAGCAAATTAGTTACGAAATCAAATAAAACTGTTTTCCACCGGTTAAAACTGTCCAATACACATCGCGCTATGCGACCGACCATGTGTCGGTGGGCTAAGCGAGCAGATGAAAGATATAAACACAGAAGTCAGGGTGCGATACACCCAGCACCCGCTATTGTCACACAAACTGAGGTTGCTGAGAATGCAGAACATTTCAAATTTGTTTAATACTCATAGAATTTCAGAGTGTTAATAAAAGATTACAATGGAAATACAGATGGTCTCTTGCTGGTGGTTTGGTGGAAGTTCCCTGTTGCTCAGTGACACTCATCGTCAATGAGTAACAAGTTGTTGCCGTCTCTTCCTTTTTCTGTCTTGTGATTGTCTTATATTTTTTCGCTTGGTGCCAGTAGCACTATAGAGGTAGTTTCTGTCACACATTCGACGGCGTGCCGCCGTTGCAGGTATATCCCCGAACCCATGACCCAAATTGGTATAAAAATCCCTCGAAATAAGCATTTAATTTGTCAGTGAAATGCCCCAATTTTCGTCTCCCATAAAATTGACCTATTTATGTCACTTTCATAAAAAACTTTCTGACATATCTGTGAAATCGGTATAACATAAAGTTAACTTAGTGATTTACGGTACAAAATCAAACCTTTTTTCTTAATCTCATGTTATTTCATTTTGAATTGTTGCCTACTAATGCGAGTCATCCTAGCACACAACGCAGTAGTTACGTAAGGATTTGCGGTTGAATGGAAGAGAGTTTTCTGTTACCCTGGGACTCGTTTCATAAAGCGATCTTAGCTTAAGTTGAACGTAACTGTCAAGGCAACAAAATGTCTTCAGTACTGGTCGTCATGTTAATTACAGTTTGCGTAAGCTAAGATCGCTTTATGAAACAGGCCCCTGGTGTTCCCAGAGAAACGACATTCGCGACCTTGGAAATCTCGACCTTCTCGCCCTTGCCAAAGGCGCGCATTGAGGCCTAATCTTGGGCGGGGACGAGAAAGGCGCGCGAGGCGAGAAAGGTGTGATTGTAAAAGTAGAATATCGTCTTTCTAGGTTTTGGCGACCTTGGCAGGGGCTAGAATGTCTCGAAAGCATTGAAATTATTCTCGCCCCCGCCAGACACGCCAAACCCGAAAATGGCGAGATTTTTAAAATTGGAATCTCGGCATTCTCGTTTCACGGCCATGGCGGGGGCAAGAAAGTCGAGATTACAGGGGTTTGGCGGGGTTTGGTCAAGGGCGAGAATGTAAATGGCAGCAATCAGCCACCATAATAAGCTGCACTTGTTGATTGCCTTTTTTAGTTTAATTGACACACTGTGTTAATAGTTTACCATTGTCATCAGCCTTAACTTTATAAAAAAAAAAAAAATACTAATTGTGGTTTTGAAGGTGAAAATATTTTAACACATGAAAGACTCAAATTCATCAAAAACACGATGATATGCTGCTTGAATTTGTATTCACCAAAACCTGTGGACAATATAAACAAAACTGTACACTCACGAAGTACACTGAACGTTCGGCTGATAAGAATGGCGATGAACTGCAACCACTGGTGCAAGCCGCACGCTTGTACACATGAAATGTATAGTTTGCTCATCTCCGCAGATAAATAATTCATAAACAACTAAACTGAACGATTTGCAAAAATACCTGTCACAATTACACTACAAATCACAATTTAAAGACTATACTATGAGTACGAAGCGATCAGTGCAAAACACAAGAGGGATTCCCCGGAATGTGTGTTGACTATGACGTCATATGTAAACAAAGCTAAAGGATTCCCACATTCTCCCCAACAATAACTGGTTGCGGAGATTGGCTAAAGATTACCAATGCGAGTACAGCCTTACGCAGTCCATTTATTAACACAAGACAGTACTTGATGATTTCAATTCATCGTTCACATGATCACAGTCAAAATCGCTTAGAAATGTTCCTTGCGATAGTGTTTGAAGAAACAGATAGACAAGATTAAGTCGATGGTCCCTATCGAATCAAAATCTGTATGTAGAAAACACCACTTCCATTAAATCCGATTTAGAATAGTCACAGTATGAACTGTTATTTTCCCTATCACTTTTTCACATTAATTCACTGATTTTGGGGTCCTACCCAATATGGGTGCACACAAAGAATAAATCCAGCTGATCCAACAGGAAAGACTTCATTCGGAATAAACACAGGATTTACTTGCGGGTAAACACGCTGGAATTATGGATGTCCTAACATAGGATAAGTGTATCTCATGGGCGGACGACGATTTCGCACTGGGTGAGGTATGGTCTGTTCCTCATCACTGTCGTCTGGTGGTTCGTCAACAGGCCCATCTACATATGGTACGGAAACTGATTCACGATTGTCCTGTTGGAACGTCTGTTCTACAGGTACTGTTGCATGGTTAGTTAATCCACAGGAATGCCGCATCTGGGATATTCGTGGTTTAAACGTTGCAGCTTCTGGGTTGAGATCATTACGCATTTCCATGAATTCCTCATCATCAGACGATGGAGATCGAACTATCTTCACCGCTCTTTGTTCAGTCAGTTTAGGCTGGCGTTTTTGTTTTGACTGTAAGTTAGTTACTCTGGAAAAATTGTCTATAGAAAACTGTCGCATGGTATAAGGAGATTTCGGCGCAGGATTATCTTCTTACTGTTGTTTAGGGATTCTGATTGTACTTCGAACATAGGATTTTCCCCAACCTGCCGCATAACAATATGTATATTATCTTCCCAAAATGCTCTGAATTTGCCAGGACCGCCTCTTGGTGTCAAGTTTCTCACAATAACTTTGTCACCTGGTTGTAAATCGGTAGAATAAACTCGTTTGACATGGTACTTTTTGTTATATGCTGCTGTCTTCGCTGCTTCTTTTAATGCTCGGTCATAGGTTTCCTATGTCACCACTTGTCAACATAGTCAGTTTGACTTGAGTACTGTGCCTGTGACTGAAAGTTGAACATGGAATGTATTGGTAAACGTGGTGAAAGACCAAATACGAGGAAGAATGGACTGAACCCAGTCGCGTCATTGCGAGTACAGTTATAGGAAAAGACAGATTTATCCAAATGCTCTTTTCAATTTGATTTGCTTGTTTCAGGTAGAGCTCTTAACGTACCTATCAGAGTACGGTTCATTCGCTCCACTTGCCCGTTGCCCTGGGAATGGTAGGGCGTCGTCCTCGAGTTTGACACAACAGACAGCTTGGCTAATTCTTGAAACAGGTTGTTCTCAAATTCGCCCCCCTGATCATGATGCAATCCGGAGAGAAATCCAAACTTCAACACAAAGTCATTGAATAACTTATTAGCAACAGTTTTACCAGATTTGTTCCTAGTGGCGTATGCCTCGGCATACCCGGTAAAGTTGCCAATGATGACGAGGATGTATTCGTAGCCTCCTCTACTTTCCTGGAGATGGAGAAAGTCTATCGACACAAGTTCGAAAGGGTCAAATGAAGTGAGGTGTCCAAGAGGTGCACATGTCGGTCAATTGGATCGTTTCTGTTTGACACATGTACAAGTTTTTTTCACATAATGTTCAATGTCCCTTTGCATTAATGACCAATAGAATCTGGCACGGTTCAAGTCAACAACTCATTCTGCTCTCAAATGCCCTATGTTATTATGAAGTTCTTTGTAAACTGTATGGTGATATTGTTGTGGCAGTACAAGCTGCTTTCTGGTCTTCGTCTTTCGATACAGCAATCCATTTGTTTAAATAACTAAATGTCGCCATTCTCGAAGCCTTGACTGCTCAGCAGTTGAACTGATTTTCTATGGCAAGCCGTTTTATCACTCCTACCTTTATTCTACATATGCCGAATAACTTTTGCTATTATTTTACTTATGTACAATTCTTTTCCACATATGTGAAATTCTTTTTTACTTATGTTGAA
>JAVFBW010116267.1:0-15526 GCA_034783835.1 Mopalia ciliata | reverse complement strand
TGTCCCCTTTTAGACTCTTCTCTTCAAACTATCTTAACAGTGTGGGCGTCAAGATCCATTCATGGATCTCTTGTTTTTTAATATGGTAAACTAGTTATACTCAACTCAGTCAAACTACCATATGTTTGTAACCACACCTTTATACTTGACCATATAGCATCGCACACGTATGGTGATAATGATGACATCCTAAAACAATATCATTCATTATGTATCAGATCTGACATAGGTCTACTGTTCAGAAAGTTTTTAACGTGCCTCTAGCTATGATGTACGGAAGCCATCCGCTAGACTGAGCATTATGGGTGATTAGGTATCTGCATGAAAGCACTAATTTGACACAACATTGTGCTGTTACGTCTAGGTAAAATCGTGACCTAGAAACCTATGTCAGTTCAGATGTTAAAACATCTCTTAATAACATTAAGCCAATAACGGCATAGATGGTTTCTGATAATGGTTGAATAGTTGGACTAAGTATTTAACTTTCGTAAAAGCATTTTGCCATTACAGAGTCTTTTCCGATTTTAAACAGAATGGTATTTACGATAATAAAGTAAGCGACTTCTGCGTTTCGACAGCCTTCTTTTGTCTCAAATAAAAGACAAAAATGTAAACTTTGTCTAAGAATTGACATTGTTTGTCGTCGATAAATTTGGCACGACAGATACCGTTGTCCGTTTAACAGCAATATTGGTCAAATTTATTAATCACTAACATCGGATAGAGCCTTAAACGAACTATTTTGAAGAATCCCAGACTGACGCATGTGGCTCTGAATCTCAGCGAGTCTATTTTGAAATTTCTAGTTGACATAATCCAACAACTTTGACATTTATTGCGTTAATTAAATAGAACCAACATAATCACATTTTTTTGTATAACATGCAAGAACAACTGCAGAGCTTAAATAAATGAATTATAACCTGTTTTGAATGGAGTTTTGTCAGCAAAATGCATAAATCCACACAGTGTCTATCTGTATGGGCATAAAACATGTTTAATACTAAACTAGCTTTTCATTACAACATTATGTCCACGCAGATTGTTTCAAGGTAATCGAAAACTAAAAGCAGTAATCAATGTATCCAAGCATATGCCTCCCCTTTTCCATGCTTTTTTTTGTTTGGTGGGGGGGTATTTTTGTCCGGAAACCAACAAGGTAACATAGACGGACAACCGGACAACTCCAGCCCATAATACGTAGTCATGTGACATTATTATGATAACAGTTTGTTAATTTGAAATGGTTATACTTCCCCAAGCCTTATAACTCGGAGACATTCTTCTCTTTTTGCATATATATGCACAATTTTTGACAAATCTTTGGAAATTGCTTATAATCCCACTGCACTATCTCGAGCAACAAAGCAATTTTTTAAATATTTTATTTATCTTGTTAATTTAATTATACTGAAGTAATAATAAATCTCGATGCCTAAAGATGAGTTTGTGACAGGGATGTGTTTTGAGAAAACAATTGTAGAAAGAAAATGTAGTAGAAGAGACTGTATGCCTACAACAAAATTGCGAACATGGTTCCAGAGCAGCAATATTTTTTTCGTGCTCCTCTTCATTTCTCCATAAAATATTTCCAATGCAATAATATAGCCGTTTTATATGGTTTTCCTGCCCGCGGCCATGGCTTAGTGGTAGCGTGTGAGCTTTCTTATCCCTACCCAAATTTACCGTTCACCTGTTCATCTGTTGACCATCAGGTATATAAGTGGGTCACACGATGTGGCTCTTGCAGTCGCGCGGGTGGTTTTTACGAGGTTTCTAACGGAATTGCTCTGTAATAAGACAAGGAACGGCGTGTCCTCAAATAAGTGGAATACCCTTGAGTATTGCTGTAAGTCCCAAATCAAACAAACAATCATATGGTTTTCCAGTATTGCCAGACCTCCACCTAACAGACAGAAACACTATAGTACCCGAGTAGATTTATGTTAGCCACAAGTATCCTTGAAAACATTTGTGTCGTATTGACTATAGTAGTTTACAATAGGGTTAAAATTGTAAAACTAATGGTAACGTATCAACGTCAATCAAGATAAGTAAAAGATTTGATACAGATTGGAACTGAATCTATAGACTGTCTGGACACAACACCCGTATATACACTGAATGATGAATCGCCTCGTTGACGGTCTCACATAAAGCTCATAATTCCATACAAGATACTAAAATGGAAAACAGGTTCATTGTTGTCAGTATGCCAGACAGCGAGACATAGCTATAGAAAATGATTAACTGGCATCGCGTATTTATCTTTGATCCAATTTTCAGTTGAATAGTTTATATACTTTTGACCAAAATTGTAGCAATATTTCTTCTTACTGATCCTGTAGTAACCAATAAAATTTTACTCTATTATCAGTTAAATGTTATAACAGTATCAATAAGAAAAAATATGACTACATCATTGGTCAAATGTTGGTAAAGTTTCTGTTTGATCAGTTATTACACTATCAGTGAACAGTTATTACAGTATGATGAGTATCGCTTGTTACACTCCGCTAATTCTATTACAGTATCAATTGTTACTTCATTACTAGTAGTTTATTACAGTGTCGGCTGCAAAAACTGTCTAAGGTTGGCAACAAGTTAGAAAACATCTGTAATCAGAGAGTGACATCGAATCTTCAAAAACAAGACCAAGTTAGCCATTGTATGCTTCGTTTACTGCACTTTACCTCCTAGCCTTATGCTCAACATGATAACAGCCTATCCCCCCCCCCCTCCCCCCTCAAAGATTTCTGCCATATTGTTATGAACATTGTCAGTAAAGCAAAGTAACTGTCGGTCGTCGTTCATCAAAACAAAACTTTTTTCAACATTACTTTTGATTATGTAAAGTTTCTTGACTTCTTGGAACATAGATCAAAAATTTTCTTTTATCAACTTATTCATCATACTTATTTCCTCTTTAGCGAGAACTACAACAAACTTTCAGGGTAGACATTTCCCTTTACAGGATATGGATGAAAATGCAACAAAACAAACCCACAAAAAACTAAATTGCCTAGAGGTCATTGAATTTTACTGGTGCGATATTAAACCGTGAGGAATTCAGTCGAGTCAAGCTAAGGTCGACGATTTCATCGATTAATCAATCAGCTGTCTGTAACAGGGTGCCTCAATTAGATTCTCTTCTTCGATCAGTAAGCTGATATGTAAACACAGAACGTTTTCGAATTGGATATTAATAGAATTCTGATTGACAGGAAAGTTTTATCAGTTCTTATCCCCAAATGTCTCTTCATAAGTTATTACGATGGCGTTGCGAAGTTGTGGATGATGTTGACAACGCTGTCGTACAAATGCGTACAGTACGCAATTATGAAATTTGAAGTGGAAAAATTTTAATTTTACTTCTACAATAATCAGCCGATTCTAATACATCACAAGTAATAGCAGATTAAACACAACCGACTGTATGGTGGCATATATCAAACATCTCAGACAAAAAGACAACTCTCACCTCTCATCAACAAAGAGTATGTTAAAGGTCGGCGAGTATAACCAGCCTGCTTTTGTCTTCGTTGAAAAGTCTCCATGTAATCGAAAATAAATAGCGCCAATTATTGGCTACCAGCCAAAGAAAACAATTGGTAGACTTGTGACCATCAAGCTATCCAGACGTCATAAATTACAGTTTTAACTGATACGTGGTGTTTTCGCATTCCTTTTGCGTACTTTTGTTTGGTTTTTAATGTATCTTTGAACACATCTTTTCGGCTTGACATCATAGGTCAAAAGTTTATCAAGTATCTGTTAGAACAGTTCATACACTATCAGTGATAATTTGGTAGAGTATCGGTTGTTTTTACATTAACTGTTCACTTTATTACCGTATCAGTTGTTAATTCATTACCGGTAGTTTATTACGGTATCAGCTGCAACAAATGTCGAAGGATGTCATCAAGTTAGAACACACCTATAATCAGAGAGTGACATCGAATCTTCCAAAACAAGACCAATTTAACCTTTGTCTGTTTTGTTGTATTCACTTTCCTTCTAATCCTACACTTGACACTATAACACCCTATCCCCCGAGATTTCACCGATTAATCAATCAGCTGTCTGTAACATGGTGCCTCAATTAGATTCTTTTCTTCAACCAGTAAGCAGATATGCAAACACAGAACGTTTTAGGCTTCGATAGCAATCGACTTCTGTTTGGCAGGACAGTTTTATCAATAATCATCTCCAAATGTCTCTTCAGAAGATGATATAAGCTATAACGATGGCGTTGCGAAGTTGTAGGTGATGTTGACAACGCTGTCTTACAAATTGAGGTTTCTACCTCGTTCCGGATATCATTTAGATGCATTGAAACAGTTTGACGATATGTCATGTCTTTAACTCTAGTCTTTTGAGTACTAAGAGTGAAGACAGTCCTAAATTTAAAACTTTTAAACGTTTTGTTCACTCTTTACAAAAATAATATAATTTAATTTCATGATTTGTTTATTTATCAATAATGTTTGCCGCCGTAACATTTTTACGTAATCAAACTGCTCAACAATTGGACCATTTCAATAAATCATTTTCAGAATACAACGACATGCAATTTATGTATACGTTTGCCTTGTTATCCAAGAAAATCAGGAGAAATACCTTTTTGTTCTCCAGCGTATATCACTGGTATTGATCTTTACCCTCTGACCGCTTGAGATCGTGCACACCTAAGTTGTGTCTCTTTTCGGTGTTTGTGTAATGTTTTGAGCACGTTCTAGACTGCGTAGAATATCACTGCACATTCCAGCCCTTGTGCACGCTTTTTGGTATTTGTTTAAAAGCAGGACTTAATACTCAACTCGGTCAAACTGACATACGTTCGTAGCCACACCTAACTTGGCCACATTTAAATGAACAAATTGCGTAATAGTGATGTCTTCGGGAGCCAGGATCTTACTTTATGTATCAGATCTGACATGTTGTTCAGAAAGTTTACAGCTTGTTCTCCTGTGGCTAAATGGGCTAAACTTATATTGTCATGGATTGTGTTATATACACGGGAATCCGTGTACTATCCAGATATTATAAATTTTGAAACATCCTTTCCATTGAAAGTCTAGATGTCTCTTAGTCAGTTCACTACTGAAATAACCTGACTTACCTGCAGCTGTACCATGTGTGAGTCAATTGGTCAATTGGCACACGCACTCGGTTGTTAGTTAGATTTACTGGGGTTAAATGTCGTAGTCAAGGGCATTCCATTTATATCATGCCGCATTGCCCATCTCAAACTGTTCCTCGATTAAATACGGTGGAAAATCATGAGGAAACCTCGTTAAATCCTACCTCGTGATTGCCAGAGCCACGCCCTGCGACCCCCTCAAATACGTGATCGTCGACAAAAGTACACGAACCCATTTACGGTACATTGGAGTAGAATTAGTACGCAGAAACGCTAACCCCACAGTCACGACCGCATTATTAAGTAGGTGCGGACTTATCGAAAACTATTACAATTGTTCTTTCAATAATACCACATACTGGGGGTCATTCTCCTGCACACACTTTTGAAATTTGTTTGAACGACTTGGCAATTTTACCCTTTTTTAAAGATTGAGCTTCTGTAATGTTTTCAGGGACTTTCGTGTCTCTTAGTTTTTTGTAGTCTGAATCACTAAATATCCCGATGGCAGTTGACGATAAACCATATACTGGAGAGACACATACAATAACAGAGCTTGGTATTCGTTTGAACCAATTGTATACGATATCTATTTCAACGGGAAACAGTGCATATTTATTTCTTAATGTTTTAAATACACAACTATGAAATTTGATTCTATTATATCAATATCTCAGACAAAAGGACAACTTGTAGGGCACACATCTCTCTCGGCGAAAAGTATCTTAAAGGTTGGCGAGTGAAACCAGCCATATATTTTCTTCATTTAAATTGTCTCCACGTAACCGAAAATAAATAGGTCCAATTATTGGCTACCAGCCAAAGAAAACAATTGGTAGACTTGCGACCATCAAGCCATGCAGACGTCATAAATTACAGTTATTAACGGATACGTTGTGTTTTCTCATTTTTATTTCCGTGATATTTTTGTATTTTTACTATTACTTTGAACACATCTTTTGGATTTTTTTAACTCTCCTCCAGCTATGATGTACGGAAGCCACCCGCTAAAATGAGCATTCTGGGTGATTAGGTATCTGCATGAAAACACTTATTTGACACATTGTTCTGCTATTGGGTCTAGTGTAAAATCGTCAACTGGAAATATTCTGAATGAGTTCTAAAAAACACAACAGATGACTTTAATAATGGGTTTTCGACGTTTCGACACACGCTATTCCACCATGTTAAGAGAGACAGAGTTATGAGCGGGCAACCTTTTTATAAATTATTTGAATAACTATTAAAGAAGATCTTAACTAAATTTGTAGCTATCGTAAAAATAATGCTTTGAACAAAATCAACTGCGGTTTAATTTACCGGATTCTGTCCGCTGTTATTTATTTTAGAACGCTAATGATAATTTGTTTAATAAAATAGATTCAGCATGTCGATATTCACAAAAATAAGAAGCAGAAATAGTTGAAAAAGTTTAAAAAAAGAAGACGCCTTGTTTGAAAACCATAGCGAACGTCACGTAATTCTGCGTTATTTACAGAGAACCTAAATCAGTTCAGATGTTAAAATATACTTAAATAACATTACGGCAAAACCGGCATAGGTGTTTTCTGATTACGGTTGAATAGTTCGACTTTTTGTAGGTTACGCTTTTGTTACTGCCTTTCTTTGAGTCTTTTTCGGTTGTAAATATATTGGTTTTTACAACAATAAACCAAGCAACTTTTGTGTTCTACAGCCTTCTTTTGTCTCAAATGAAGACAATAAATGTAAACTTTTAGTAATAATTGTATATTGGTTGTCTTCTGTCAATTTGGCAAGAAAGGTACCGTTGTCCGTTTAACAGCAATATTGGTCGAATTTATTAATCACTAACATCTGATAGAGCCTTAAACGAGCTATTTTAAATAATCTAAACTGACGACCATGGTTCTGAATCGCAACGAGTCTATATTGAAATTTCTGGCTGACATAATCCAACAGCTTAGACATTTATTTCGTTAATTAAATAGAACCAACATTATCAGGTTTATTTTGCATAATTTACAACAGCAACTGTCATGTTGAAGAACTGTGATTTACTTGCGCTGAAATAAATCGATCATTAACTGTTTGGAATGAAGTTTTGTCAGGAAAATGCATAAACCCACACAGTGTACATCTGCATGGGCAAAACACATGTGTAATACTCAATGAGCCTAACCATTACAACATTGTCTCCACGCAGATTGTTTCAAGGTAATCGAAAATAAACAGCGGTAATTAATGGATATCTTCCAAAGAACACGAGATAACAAGTCACTCATCATGGTTGATCTTTTTCAGCCTTTTTTACCCTAGGTGGCGCCATTACCGGACATGCCCCACGTGGCATATTTTGGCCAAGCTTGGTTAGAGTATAATAAGTGATTTTCAAGTTAACAAGCGGATACTAAAGTTCCGCCATGTGGCGCCACTTGCGGTCGTCTAAAAACAAAGGTTTATGTGGCTTCGCGACATAATTCCACATTAAACCGTTTGTTGTAGAAGCGGAGCCCACTGAACTCCGCTTGAGTTTGAAGCTGAATATCAGTTTACTGGTTTAGTGCTGCGAATCAAATCTAGTCTGGCGTCAGGTGTCGCCAACAGTACTTAAACGACGCCGGTAGAAACCCATCTTGCCATATAGGAAAAACCTATCACATTCTGATAAACGGTTTATAAGATTTTGACATGGCAAGAACAAGTGACATGGACGGGCGGATAGACAACTCCATGCCGTGATACATGTACGTGTACTCAAATGACGTATGATACCAGTTGGTTAATGTACAATGATACATTTTCCCAGACAGGATAACTGGTTGACATTCTAAACTGAGTGCCAGAGGCTGTGGCTTAGTGGTTTCGTGTTCGCTTGCTTAGTGAGTCCGTCTGTCGACCATTAGGTATATGAGGGAGCCACATGTTGTGGCTCCAGCAATCGCGGGTGTGTTTTTTACGAAGGTTTCCTCCCGGTTTTCCATCGTAAGATGGCTAGGTGCATTGTGAAGTGGACAATCCTTTGTCATATAAGTGAAATATCCTCGAGTACGACTTCAGTAAAACCAGTGAAAAAGACGCAATTTAATCGTGCGATATTTTTGGTCGTACAAAATTTTGTGAAATTGACCCTTTGAATGCACTTATTACATTATCGAAAGTTAGAAATTTCTCTCGCTGATTTAACGTTACAGAAGTAATAGTAAATATGGGGGCTTTTAGTTTTGTCAAATAAGGCCTAAGATTTCATCAATTTAGCGACAAGTTTTCCGTGACGAGGGATGTGTTTTGATTCTTCAGGGGATATAGAGCAGTCCTGGCCCCTTCAGGATTCAACAGCAATTGATTCACAAGTTGTTCACAGCACAACTGTCATTTTCTGCTTGTATTTTTGGAGCGTACGTCAGTCCTTGGTGATCCGAGTAAATTGAAAATCACGCGATTGAAATTTATTTATTTATTAAATTTTTTAAAACTTTATCCCATGTTAGATTAACAGGATTGAATCCCAATTACAGATCATTGACCAGAATTATTGCGGGTTGAAAACTGGGTAGTACTTTAACCAGGAGCTTACGACAGACGGCTATGATACGCCTACAGCTGAAGAACGATAACTCCCACAAGGCAAAAACACCATACATGTTGTGTCTGTGACCCAACACAATGTCAGAACGATTTCTGACCGATTTGGAATATGTTTGCTTTATTTATACAAGATATCCTTAATGAATTGTGTAGATGTGATTTGTGAATCATGTATATACACAACTATAGTCATCGGGTGGGATTTGTCTTTTTAAAGATTGATTGGTGTTTTACGCCATGCTCAAGGGATTTCCACTTATATGCTGAGGCATATTCTTACAATTATTGACACTGACACAAACATAAAATGCAAAGTTGAAAGATGTGTGAGTATAAAGGTAGTTTAATTAAAACTCATCTTAGAGTTCCACATTATGTATATTTTAAGCAGATATTAAGAAACGGATGTGACACATTTTATCCTTTTTTCGTGTCAAAAAAAATATATATCCCCTTATAGGTATTACTAATTGATGAATCTATGAATGTGTTTTTCATCCTGTTTCATCATTGTTTATATATTTTTTCTTTCTTTTACATGGTGCCAAATTTTTAAATTAAACGAAGTGTTCAACAATATTGCCCGCATTGATCTCTTGTTTCCCATCATATATGATGAATGATATGTGTGTGTTCTGTGTATAAAGGGTTATATAATTGACGTTTATATCTGCATTAAATATAACATGATAGATGCGGTTGTCAACATTAGCAATTATCGTCAACAAATTGGTTTTATCAGTTAGTAATTACTAGCCTCTGACATATGATAATTACATCTGTGTCATTAATCATGCTTGAGAGTGTTCACTGGCGGATTCAACTAAACGCCATATAACTCGATCACACGACTTCTTTCATTTTTTTTAAACAGTGTTTTCGGTTCACACGATTGATGGTTGTTATGGTATGAGGTTAACACCTGGCATATATATTCAATTGGTGTAAAATTGATTTTGTAACATTGCAACTAGAAAATAATCACTCTGATGTACTTTGTATTTCTCAACACCATGTAATTCATCAGTCGTTAATGCGCAAACTTTGTTTTTTGCAAATACTGTCTTTTTTTCTTTTACGCTTTTTTTATTTTACAACTTAAAATACATATTGATACCTTGCAATATCAAAACGCGATCTTATTTATCGTTTTTATGTTATTTGTCCTCTGTCCTGTTAATAGATATCCTACATAAAATGTCTTTGTTTGAAATAGCATCAACCCAAGGAGTGGTCTAGAGTGTACTCTCTATTGAGTGTATGCTTCTGGCCTACATATATATCCCCCTCACCTTTGGGGCCGCATGCTCGATTCCGCGGACCGTATGTGGGTAGGTATACCAGAAACCAGCGAACGTTACCGCCGAAAAATGCGGTGTGTTACTATAATTGAAGACGTTTATTTATCAGATTAACTAGATCTCTGAGCCTAGAGGCAAATATTTTTTACTGTTCTCCCTTGGTTAGTGGGCAGAGCACGAGACATGCGCATAAATGCTGACGAAATTGTATTGTATTAACTGTCCATTTCATTATAATATTCATTCAAATAATTGAATATCAAGTGTATTTTATGTTCCCTTAAAGATACGTAGAGATGGGTCACATTTGAGCTTTTAAAAATTTAGTTGATATATTACGTTAGGGAAAGTTCTGTTTTACAGTTCCCAGTATGCATTGTTTAGCAATCTTGACTAGACGTCCGTATATCCTACAGTAGATCCGTATGTTTGAGCTGTACTTGCCATGGTCGATAAATTGGAATCCTTAGTGTAAACTATGTATGGAACAGATAAAAAAACACCCTGGTTGACTTTGATAACAAAGCTTTTTGTACACTTAATTTGACGTCCTTTGGTAAGGGCTGTTTGTTTCAAGAGTAATTATACTGCCTTGGAGGAAAATTAACTGTTCTCGTTACATAGCCGATATATACGTGAAATACCCATAACCATGGCGAAAACGCCAGTAAATCTTTTGATCAATCAATCTTAATCTGGCGTCTCTATATTTGGTAAAATATTAAAGAACATTATTTGGGAATATTTTTTAACTTAATGGTACTACCGCCAGGTTTTGATATGGCCTGCGTTAAATTATTTACAGGAAGCGCACTAGTGAATATTGGCCTCGGAGCTTCACCAGGAATCGATGAGCTTACCATCCGCTTTCCCCTAAACTCCCACTATTCTGAGTCGCCGTACTACCCTTGAATTTCCTTTGACGGGGATCTTAAAATACGATCAAACCTAAAAACAAGCAATCACCCCTCAACCAACAATACGCCTCAAATGGCTGTGGCCAATGTTCTTTCATTCCCAGTATTTTAAAGACATCCAAGTCGCCGTTACACAATCACTGCTTTCTGTCGGGATTTAAAATTGGCTGAGGTGTTCTTTTTTTTTTGTCGAAGCCATCCTTCTGGCTCTATTTACACGATCGTTCAGAGACGTCACACGTCTTTGAGATAATGGGAACCTTTTTACATAAGCCGTAATCGATTTTGCGGAATCACGTTCTTAAGACCAACTCTTAAATAGTTCACGTTAAAGCAATTCTGTGACGGGATGTGTACTTGGTTCTTGGATATGTCTGTGTTAACCTATAGTACTCTATCATGAAATACTTTTAACAGGTAAGATATGCATTGTGTTAGTTTTTGTGTTGCGGGTACTGCGTGGGATTCAATTGCAAAGCGCTTATTTCTTGTGGGTGCATGGCATATTATTATTTCAATTAACGTGATTTTGACATTTTTTCGAGAATTTTTTTTTCTAGAATGACTTACAAAAGAATGAAAACCATATTTGTTTTTTTTTTTTACGTTAAAACTGCTTATTAAAGCAAATTAACTAGGGACCAATTTCAACTGATTAATGCCCTCTGGCTGAGGGCAGTTTGTTTGAAGAGTAACAATGCTGTATTTACTTAGCATTTGAAAAAATAACTTTCCAACGTTATAGAAACACTTCACATCTTGGTTGTGCTTGTGTCAATTATTGTTGGAATACACCGCAGTCATATATCTGACATACCCTTATGCATGACGTAAAACCCCAATCAATCAATCAGCTGATTAATATAGGTCTATATGCAGGTTTTGATAGCCTTAACTATCGACCAGGCGCCGCTGTTGTAACATGTGGTTAGGTGTTGAAATTTCTAGAAATAAATTCCTATGTTTACGAGACCTGAGAAGAACAATCCGATATCGGCGAAGTGTTTATGTCTGGATAAACTGTCGTTTGGTAGTGCTCCTCTTGGATCTCACCTACCAAAGATGGCTTTTAGCTTGTGCAGATCGATCCATGCCAATAATACTATTTATTGGTGATAAGAGGTCCTAAATCACAATTGACTACGCGCTGTAGGAAAGTGCAGTTTCCAACATTATGAAACGCTTCACATCTTGGTTGTGCTAGTGTACATTATTGTAAGAATACACTGCTGTCATACTCTGCATGCCGTAAAACTTCAAACGTCAACCAAACAAAATCAAAATTGAAATCGTCCATTGTTATATTAAATAACGTTTACGGGTTAGCATTATTGTTTAAAACTCGGTTAAAAATTTATTTTAGCGGTTAAACTGTGTTTTCATGAAAGTGTCTGTATTTGTTTCCACACTTAACATGCTCAACACGTTCAGACTTATTTGATTCGTTGATGCTTAGACTTGGTTCATTTCGACAATTGCTTGTAAAAAAAGTTTACTTTCGTTAGGGGACTTCTCAGATACGAGATGTCTGGGTCGGTTCCACGGAGAATCAATTGATTTTGTCCTAACATAATTCCAACATCGGCAGTACCTTAATTCTCCTTGTTGTGCGCCAATTGAGTCGGCCTTTTGAGTTAACACAGTGCCACGACAATGAATTTGAATATCTAACTCCTATTGTTCTGATTAGACGTTTTTCGTTTTACTGGTTTTCCAGTTGCCCACATGTATCCATGGCGCACAGTGGTTTGCGACTGTTATTCTGCAATAGTTTACTTAGGTTTCTGTAGTCATTGTATTTGATTTGACAGGACTGTTTTAAAACTAAACAATCGTATTGATGTGTATAAGATTCTAAAATTGGACAATATCTTGTTTTGCTTAAAATACTTGTTATGAAGAGCACATGTATATATTTACAGCATTATCGTTAACTAATTGTCTTCTGGCTAGAGGCAGTTTATTTGAAGAGATGCAATGCTGTCTCTACTTTAGTACTGGAGCAAAACTATCTTTCCAACATTATGGAAACGCTTCAACTCTTGGCTGTGCTAGTGTCAATTATTGTTGGAGTATAGATGGCCGTCATATAAGTGAAATACCCTTAAGGTTGTATTTAGTCTCTTATGCAGAAGAGTAGGAATCTGTACCATACATATGCACATATATTTGAAAAGCTTGAATACTCAGGATAATATGTATGCGACTGTGATGAAAATGTAATTATTTCTAGAAATATTGCAAAAATTAGTAAATGTCTACAGAAAAAAATAGAGGTCTATTTTATGGTTTATTTCTCGAAGTGCAATGAGGATAAGGCTTAATGAAATAGTTGACTGGTTGGAAAAGCCCTTGAACTAGTAAACAGTGACTATTTTTTTTAAATTTTGTAAAGAACGATCCCAGTGGATTTGTTTGTCTATCTCACCTTAGAGCATCTTACAAAAATGTAAAATACAACTTTCAGAAAACTTTAAAAACATCATGGACGAACTTCTAAAAAATGATGCATCGTTAACTAGATCGCATTGTGCCTTTCACAATGGTACACATTTTAAGTTTCTAACATGAATAGTGTTCTAGAAATACGCTTTGAAAATTGTAGAGTCTGCTTACAATTGCAAGAAACAGGTAAATAAGTTTTGCGACTTGAATGTTTGTTCATGGAAAAACAAAATTATAAGCTCCAATTTAACCGTTTGTTACACATAAATGTCTTCTAAAGTTGGTAGGTCTGCATAGTTTATAGACTTCCGGTCATAATGGTTTTGGCAATCCACAGAGAAACATGGCTGCTGTCGTGTCCGTTATAAGAAAGAAAATGTAGACGAGATTGTAGTCCTATGACAAATATGTCTTCTCACGCAAGGAACGCAGTTGATTTGTACTACATTCTGCGAACGAAAGTGGTTCAAAAGCAGTAACATTCTTTTCGCGTTGGTTGTCTATTTCCACAGAATATTACCAATGCAAAACTAAAGCCGTTTTTGTACGGTTTTTCTAGTGTTGACAGACCTCAACACAACAGGTTGAAACACTATAATTGTCATATAAATTTGTACTAGCCACAAGTGTCCTTGAACACATTTGTGTCGTATTGATAATAGTAATTATGATAATTGGTGTAACAATTGTAAATCTAATGGTAGCGTTCGACAAAAATAAAGATAAGTAGGCAAGTTTGGCACAGATAAGAATTCAGTATATAGCCTGTCTGGACACAACAACCGTTTATACGGTTGATGAATCGCCTCGTTGACGGTCTCCCATAAAGCTCATAATTCCATACAAGATACTAAAATGGAGACGGGTTCATTGTCGTCAGTTTGCCAGACAACGCGATATAGCTATAGAAAATGATTAACTGGCATCCGTATTTATCTTTGTTCCAACTGTCTAGTACCCATCATTCAAACACATAATTTATTTATTTCACTGTAGACCCACGTATTAACTTAAATCTGTACAGTTGAATATTTTATTTACTTTTGACATAAACTGTAGTAATATTTCTTTCATTTCGTTTCATTTCATTTATTTTACCATAAGCATAAATATTTACAAATTATTTCATTACAACTTATTTACCCGACATTTAGAACTGTTTTAAATGATATAGAACACAAGACATGTATGTGGACAAACAGCCTCCTCCCATCACTAGAGCGACGCCTCGGCGCAGATACTGACACAGGTATCAGCATCTAATCGAATCGTCGCACCTACAACTAAGAGAGGCCGCCATCCACACATGTTACATGTTCTAATGAATACAAGATATTTCAAAATAGAAAGGTTTACATTATGACTGATATACTGTAATGATCAACAAAACTTGCTACAATATCGGTTTAATGATATTACAGTATCAGTGGGAAGAGGAAATATTGCTACACTATAGGCCAAACGTTGTTAAAGCACCTGTTAGAACAATTATTACTAAATCAGTGAAAACATGTATTATAGTAACCCTTGTTATAATCTGCTAATTCTATTACAGTATCAGTTATTACTTCATTACCGGTAGTTTATTAGAGTGTCCGCTGCAAAAACAGTCAAAGGATGTCGGCAAGTTAGAACAAACCAAATAACCAGAGTGTCGCCGAATCTTCAAAAACAAAACCAAGTTAGCCATTGTCCCCTTAGTTTAATCCGCTTTCCTTCTTATCCTATGCTCGACTTTATTACACCCTATACTCCCCCCCCCCCCCCTCCCGCGAAGATTTCTGCCATATTGTTATGAACATTGTCAGTAAAGCAATGTAACTGTCAGTCGTCTTTTATCAAACCAAAACTTTTTTCTGAAAATAATACTATTGATTATGTAAAGTTTCTTGACTTCTCGGAACATAAATTGGGACCAAGTCAAGAATTTTCTTTTATCAACTTATGCATCATACTTATTTTCTCTTTAATGAGAACACATACAAACTACAACATACATACATACATACGTTTCTCTTTACAGGATATCGAAGAAAATGTAAAAAAAAAAAACCCCCACAAAAAATAGATTGGCTAGAGGTGATTGAATTTTACTGGTGCGATATTAAACCATGAGAAATTCAGTCGAGTCAAGCTAAGGTCGACGGTTT
>JAVFBW010116256.1:0-15528 GCA_034783835.1 Mopalia ciliata | reverse complement strand
CAATAGGATTTTGTGTGAGCCTAACTCTGCGGCCCTTTACCTGAAAAGCCTTGCTATATGAACCAGCGTCTAGGTTACAGTTAGTGTGAGACAAATCCCGCCGACATGGTCTACTGATAATAATTGCGACCTGTTTCCAAGGAGTATGAAAGCCGAACTTGCAAATGTGGTTCAAACGAAGTATAGTAAACTTACAACTCCAATGAAAGATACATTTTTGACAATGGTTTTAAAAATAAACCGAAATATTGAATCACTATGTATCTTTTATTGGAGTTGTAAGTTTACTCTACTTTGTCAAACTATTCAATGGGAATACTGCTATTTGGTTCAAACGATGCCACTTGTGAAAATTTGCATAATGGTCTCGTATAGACTACCTGTACTCCATCCAGGTAGACATTACTGGACAGTGTTGCAAACCCAGTTTTACTGAACACGGAGTATACGTTTTGCTTTGCGCCTTCGACAGGCCTAATACCTACCCAAAATCGTAAATGAATAAGATAATTGGCAAACTGCAGCCACTTTCAGCACACGGATCCGCTTGATAATCCCGTGAACGTTATGTCATAGACAAAAGTACCCATTGTGATGTCTAAAGATATAATATTATGGTCAAACTTACCACCGTACACTGCGTGATCTAGCTCTTTGTAACAGGCTCACAAAGTTGACAAAAATGTTCTAAGATGAGAAAGTAGGTCACTAGCACGAACATGTACATGGTGTTATACCAAGCATCGAACCGTTACAAATAAAAACACTGGCATAGGGCTTTATTTTATGTAGCCGTCATAAAAATATGCACTTACCAAGTACATGTAGTTTATAGGAGGTGAATTATGAAGCCATCACGACGAATACAGGTGGACAAATTGTCGTTGGTTTGTTTGGGATTTAACGTCGTAATCAACTGGATAACTCGGTAAACACCTATCCTAGTTTTTTTTAGAGGACATGGATTAAATACATGTCGACAGCCATCAAATATTAAATAATTACGCTTCAATAACCCGCTGCCATCATTAAGTATTTATCAGCCTCACAAGAACGAAGCGACATAGACTTTATTAGGCACATGGTATAGTTTTAATAAGCCAAGAGGTTTGCGAATACTAGTGGGAAACCATATCTGCAATGGTGTGGAAATATTACCTTCACTTGTTCTTATACTGAAATCATAAGTTAATTGAACTTTACTTTTGTTAATTTCACAATGAATGTGAAGACATTAAGATCCCGTTTAGCTAAGATCAGAAACATCTATGCATGACCATTCTTCTGAAAATGCAACAATCCCCCTCTCCCCTGAATATTTAAACCGGAATGCGTAGCCATCATGTGGCAATCATAAAGAATATGTCGTCAGTTTGAATAATAGAGGACTAGCATAAGCAAATTGTAACCATCACGATAAATATGTGGCAATAATAGGGGTCAGCATAGGTAAATTGTAACCATCACGATAAATATGTGGCAATAATAGGGGTCAGCATAGGTAAATTGTAACCATCACTAGAAATATGTGACAACAATAGGGGTCAATATAGGCAAATCATGACCATCACTGGAAATATGTGGCAACCGTAGGGGTAAGTATAGGTAAAATGTAACCATCAATAGAAATATGTGGCAGCCATAGGTGTCAGCATAGGCAAATTTTAACCATCACTAGAAATATACAGCAACCATAGGGGTAAGCATAAGCAAATTGTAACCATCACTAAAAATTGTGGCAATCATAGGTGTCAACATAGGCAAATTGTTACTATCACTAGAAATATGCGGCAACCATCAGGGTAAGCATAGGCAAATTGTAACCATCACGAGAAATACGTGGCAATAAAAGGAGTCAGCATATGCAAATTGTATAACACTATCAGGATAGATAAGTGGCAATAATAGGGGTCAGCATAAGTAAATTGTAAGTATCACGAAATATATGTGACAATAATATGGTTTAGCATAAGCAAATTGTTACCATCACTAGAAATATGTGGCAATAATAGGGGTCAGCACAAGCAAATTGTTACCATCACGATGCGGCAATCATCAGGAATATGCCTTCAGATTAAATAATAGGGGACTAGCATAAAGAAGTCGTAACCATCATGAGGAATAAGTACCAATGAGAGGAATATATGGTCATCTTGAAGAAAACACATTACGCATAAGCCCTACGCATCCACCATGAGACATATGTGACAATAACGAAGGATTATGGTCGATATATATTGAGCATTTTTCGAAGCTTGGAAACGTTTCACAATAAGTTTAAAAAATGTGAAAAAATAGTTCTTTGAAAATATACTAATTTCATATATTACGTTTAGATTCACTCTCAACAAAACAATGTGAATCGTCTTTATCGGAGATTTTAAATATGGACAGAGATTTTCTTCAGGAACATCCGCAGTCATTATATATGTATGGACATCTGTGTTCTATTATGTTATCATTGTTCAAATGTCTCATTGCCTTTTTTTATAAATTCAAATTTATTTCTGTCAGAAAACTTCAATACGATATAGCAAATATATCACTGAACGAAAGGGAATCCGAGACGCAGTGGAATCATTTTCTTCGGGCAAACATTTCGTTCCTGTAATGTTTCGAAAAACATGCCATGGGTTATAGAATCGTTTGGCAGCTAAGCGTACCATTAAATGATTGTCCCATCTTGTCCTTGGTGCAATGGGTGTTAGAACTGGGTTTCAACAAACATTTGGTTTTTAACTTGCTTCTCTCGAAAAACACGGTTCAGCAATAGGGTGGTAAAGTCCAAATAGGGCGCAAATGACGTCAACCTTCTTTAGCGGTGGTGCCGAGTTACAAATAGCATTCACAAATAGCATTCACGTGTCAAAGTTACATGATTTATACCAGCTATAAAATTCCTCCGGTATCCACAACACATCGGATGGCCAATATATGACCTACCCAACCGAAACATAAATACCTTCAGCTTATTTACTAGCTCAGTCCTTCTTATGTGGTCTGAAGAACATGAGAACAGATTTCCACACAACACTGAAACATGCTTGCTGTTTCTCACATTCTGGTCAACAGGTGTGTGTAAATTCTGTTGTGTTTATTGTTGATCCATTTAACAGATAACATTATACCGAGGAAAGACAGCTATGAATGAATGAAAAACCTATTGTATGCCGAAAGCTTTCTTTTAATTGTAGCTCTATTCCAAACAGGGTCTTGTACCGAAAAAGATAATTATCTCCCTTGCTCTTCTCTCAACTCTGTGAGGTCGAATGAGTGAACAAATCAGCGAACAAGCCAACGAACGAATGATTGAATAAGTGAAGTACGAAAGAACGAAATAAAGAATGAATGAATATTAGGCTATTTATTAATTTTATTCAGTCCGTATTTTATTTACAAATAATCAGCAGGGGTTTATTTGTTGAAGTTGAATACTTTCAACATCAAGTTAACGTGAAAAGGGTCTCGTGAATCGAAACTAAGCTTGGGGGGGATTAAAGTTCTGTTCAGTTTCAGATAAATCAGATATCAAGCAATTATTAGTAGCTTCTTACTGACGTTTACTTGAAGTCTTGCTGGACCCTCTGATCGATTTTCAGAACACCCTTTATATTTAGTCTCTTATGCAGAATAATGTTAATATGTACCATATATAAGTAGTATATATTATGGAAAGATTGAATACTCAGTATTAAATATATGTGAATGTGGCGAAAATCTATTTATTATTTGTAAAACTATTGCAAAATGAGCAACTGTAAACAGACAACAAAAAAAAACGTATTTCTCATGGTTTATTTGTTGAAGTGCAATAACGATAAGACTCAATATATTAGTTGATCGAGTTGTATAGACCTTGAACTAGTAAACGGTGCCTCATTTTTAGGGAATTTTGATAAGAATGATCGCAGTAGAGTTTGTTGTCTATCGCACCTTGGATAGTCTTATAAAAATGTAAAATACAACTTTTCAATTTTTTTTTAATATATCAAGGACGAACTTCTTAAAAATTAGGCACGGTTTACTAGATCGCATTGTTCTCTTAACGAAGGCACAAATTTGAAGTTTCTAACATGAAGTTTTCTGGAAATACGCCTTGGATAATGTCTGCTTTGAACTGAAGTGCCAACAATAGGTAATTTAAGTATTGTGACTTGAACACATGATCATTGGAAAACTAATTATCTAGGCTCCAATTAAATTGTTTGTAATTACAATTTCGAATTTTTTTACCAACATATAGTTTGAATACCTACCTAACTTTTAAGCCAAGAGTCAATCAATTGTTTTCCAACTGAGAAATGTTGAAATTATTTCAGGTTCTCATCAAACTGAAAGGTCATGTACAACGAAAGACCATTTTTTATTGTCTCTCCCATTAGTAACGTTTTTCGTCTACATCGCACACCAAGAATACCAGTTTTCTAAAATAGCTGAAGCCAGTCGCCATATCAGTTACATTGTAATCCATTGCTTTCTATATTGATGTTTACCACATTCAAAAACAAAAAACAACAGGGGCGTCGGTAAATTCTGAAAACTACTGCTCAAAACAGTAGCATTCGACTTACATTAAAATAGGAGAAAATAAAACTATAAATAAAACTATCTCAGGGAAAAAATAATTTCAAAGCATCCAGACAATTTCACAAAGCTTCCCCCAAACTCACAATCTTAAGCAAATCGCTCCATGTTGAACAAGCCAGCCATAAGACGCGACACTGCATGTCGGCGGATAATGTGAAACTATCATTCTTCTTTGATCACTTGCAATTCTTCCCTATTTTTCGTCGACAAATCGCCTCGTGTGCGGCAAACATGCTGCTCACAAACGCAGTCTTGTGTTGTGCATACAGTCAGTAACCGATGTACAGTCACATGATCTCAAGCGCAAAACTTTTTAACGCTCGTAATAAACTCGTTCCGTCGCCTGTGTCTTCTGATGATCAAAACCAAAGGACCATATTATGTGCAGTTTTTAATCGAAGACATTATTAAAGAAAAATTCTACCAGCTGTGAGTGACGTGGATTAAATGTTAGATGATTACGTCAGAATGGCTCCTTTTGCTAAAAAAAAAAACAGTTGACAGAAAATTTTCCTGCAATAATTCGCCAACTTAATCGTACGTGTGGGAAAGGCTTTACGAGAAAAGGATGTCAGTAGTGCCAAAGTGTCCTCTCACGTTTTCGTAGAATGGCGGGTATTCACGCCAGAGCTTGTTCTAGATTTGAAATTAGGAAAGATGCAAGAAAGCAGAATGGACATTCAACTTAATGCACGGTAACCTACTGATCTATGGCAGACAATGTTAAATTTTCCTGGTGGCATGGTTAAACGTTTTACTCCTCCTCTCGCCTGGGCATATTTGGTTTAGTTTAGGGTTAGGTTTCATGTGGTCCTTAAGCGTTAATATAAGGGTAGGATTAGGGTTTGGTTTAGTATTATCCCTAATCTAGCCCTAAATGGCGTCTTACCTTTCCCATTTTCTTTCGGCCATGTTATATGTTAGGTACCAACGTCATAACGCGATACCTCATCATGCTGGAAGGAAGCAAGTTCAACCCCTTCAATAAATACTTCTAGGCAGCCCTCGGCCTCAAAATCAGGTCAATAGGTGCCTAGTGCCTTAAAATATCGTTAACAGTCATTTCCAATACTTTGTCGTCAGTATTTCACATGAACCAGCCTTCAATATCCAGGAAGTCAATCTTCATTTCAAACGAAAAGCGTTTTCAATGTGACAGGAAACGTACCTCCTGCGCAGAAGATTGGTTCTAGTTTCCTTCCAGCATGATGAGGCATCGCGTTATGACGTTGATACCTGACATATAACATGGCAAAAAGAAAATTGGGAAGGTAAAACGTCATTTAGGGCTAACCCTAACCCGGAATTAAAAATTCACTTATATCTTACATGACGGATAGGCCGCATTTTCCCAAGCCGACTTTGTAAACATGCAGACGGCTCCCCCTGTGCCGCACACCAGAGTAGCCTACTACTAACGCAATGCTCATCTGATTAACAAAGCGTTGTTGTTGTTTTTTTCTGACTAACCTGCTCCAGGCCAAAGTCTCTTCGCTTCTGATCTTAATATAGTATATCATCGATCATCGATCTGTTCAAAATATAGGACATTCCCGAAGATTACGTATGATAGAGACTAGACAGTTTTGTTACATGTAGGCCTACAACATGCTGAGCGAAACAACGTATCTATATAACCCTATTGCACGGATAATAACCCGTTATGTCGACTCTTTGGGGATGATTTAAAAAGTACTACATAGTTAGCTATTGTGATTTGTCATTATACAGTAGCTTAGCTGAACATAAGCTTACCTGCCCATTCGCTTCGATCACCTTGGACGACTGTCTCATCTATTGACTAAACATATAGACCTGCTCACTACGTCCTTCGCCGAAGCCGACAGTTTCCACCCTGAACAACCAAGGCGTAATGTTGATGTTTACATGTTCACTGATATTATCAGGTATGTTCTTTACGTTTCAACGCGTCATTAGCCAACTGCAGGTCTCAAATGCATACGTATTATATACATGTAGGACACTATAATTTATATGGACAAAACAATATCCATGTGACTCCATGTCCCTTCCACGCTAGGTTGATATTTCTCAGGTCAAACAAACTTGGTGCGGAGGGTTTGGAGCGGGGCGTGAGCTTCGTGTTGCTCGGTTGCGTAGGGGCAACATGAAGCAGATCTGTTAATGATCTATTTGTATTGCTTCTTGGGATTGTACTGTTTTGTTCTGTCTTGAAGTAAATGCCGGCCCCCTATACCACTCAGCCTCAGAAGGCCGGGTGGCTGTGTGGTCTAGGTGGCCGGCATTTACTGCTGGCGATTCGTTGCCTAACTCTGAGGGTCGTGAGTTCGATTCCTGGACGGGTTTCAAGCTGCAAAATTTTCTGAACAGAACTGTTATCCCAAAATATCGAAAATAACAAAAAATCTTCACTTTGCAAAAAGACACAAAACTTATTTATTTGTTTATTGCCAGTGGTGTCGAGTGTGGTTTCTTCACCCGCTGTGCTGGAACACTGTAATTTGAGGGAAATAACCGTAAGTTCAATCAAACGAACAAACAATATATTTGGCAACATAACTGATCAATAAGTAGCAAAATGAATAGGGCTTATTACTCTGTCTTAGCCCTACGTTTTGCCTACCTCAATCCGTGGTGAAGGTTGGAAATGATTCCCCGCCGTCGTCGGCCTCTCAAAACATGTATCTCTGATTTTTTTTATACCAAAGTCACAATAAACTACTCTCTTTCTATATTTGAGTCTTTCGCCCGAGTTGACACGTTTAAGCTTTATATTGGAAGTAGGTAAAGTACGAGTCATTGTTTTCGGTGTATCTAAAAAAAATTGTAGAAAATTCTGATATATGTTTTGAGTGGTCGGTCATAGCGGGACGTATAGGGCTAAGCCGAAAGAATTATTAATATTCTCAGAAATCTTCTGATATTATGCATATATTGACAAAACCATTTCCGGTACAGCTAATTGACATGAGAAATATAGTCAACTAGCTTGTCGTTTAAGTGAGGCTAAATCACGAGTTTTACGTCATAAACACCATACCGATAGACATTTTTGTTTATCTAAATATTGGACTATCAAGTCTTATTTTGATCCATTGATAAGGGTCATCAGCAGGCCTAGTGTGGGCGGACTTGCCTGCATATTGATAAATCAGAAGTAACATAACAACTCCATATTCTGTTATAGGCCCCAGGGTCTTTTCCCACTCCTTATACCGTGTTCCGGGTGAGTTCCTGATTCGCTCCAATAATTACGGCTTGTCAGAATAAATGAAGTGCCGTGTGGTTTCACCCCAGTTCTGTCCGGTTCGTGGGTTTGTTATGTTGTTGTTGTTTAAGTGTAGTTGTTGTCATATGTGGACTACGCTCAATAATATATACTGTATATATTCTAGTGGAGCGTATACCAGGCCCTCCTTTTAAATACCCCTCCTAAGCTGAAAATCTGAATACGGTCATTATTGCATTTTTGCAATTGATCAATATAAACATTAAATAAATAACGTACTTATATATATAAATATATATCTTTTGTATCTTTAAGACATTATAATTACAAATTCCTTGCTTCTAACGTCAGTGCCAAACAATACAGCAAATTAGACATGTGTTATCTGATTGGCATTGTAGCAATAATAACTATTGTTCAAACTATAAACATGGAAAAGAAATGGAAAAAGTACCAAAATAAAGTGTTATCAAGGCAAAAGAGCTAACAGTGTTGTGGGTATAGCCTTGAATAGCGTCATACCATCACCGTTTTCTTTTTGAAGTTTTATACCTCGGGTATCAGGGTTATAAAGACTTCACCTTCGTTTTCAAAAGAAGTTAAAACAGATCGTAAAATAAATCATGTCCTAATTAATCAAGAAATTATTTTGTTATTGATACATAACCGTTCAAATACTTAAATAGGCCGCGCAGCATAATAATTATATTTGACAAAGAACATGCCTGCCTGTTTGTCATGATTGTGGATTAAAGAAAAAACACTTTATAACAAAGCTTTCCAAACAATTCAATATTTAGCACACTAGGTTGCTTCAATTAGGTTTAACGCTAGTATCTTCACTGGTATTGGAATACAAAAATAATTTGGAATCACTCTAGTTAGATAATGTTCCTAACATAGCTAAGATATATATATACATCAATGATCCGAGGAATGAAGGCTAAAATGTGATATATCTCTATTTTACCTTTCAAATACGTGTTGTAAGCTATCAATTGATAGACTGATTTATTGACTTACTTATTGTCTACTGATGGCAATCTCTTCAATTGACAGATTTATTGATTGATTCATTGATTGATTAATTGGTTTCATTATGGATTTCTCGGTTGTTTGATTGTCGATTTATCGGTGTTAGCGCCATTACGTAAGTTTGATTTATATAAAGACGGTGTATTGCTGTAGTAATTTCAACTACCACAAAAACAAAAAGGCAAGTTTAGTTCAAGTGCACTGTCATATATTTAACTCAGCCGTTACTGGGTCATGATGTCGAGTCTTAGTAATCGAACAAGACGCATAACAACATAATTAGACACCAAATGAACTTGTCAACTTTTAATGCTGAAATAAATAGCATGTCTGTTGAAAAACATAAATTAACTGAAATTTTGACAGGGCTATAACTACACTCCATAAAAGTCGCACTCAGCTGACATGAACTGAATACACGACTCATCTCCCCCGGAACATCATAGTGTTAAATTTTGAACAATTTCTACAACAACGCTGTTAACATTACGGCTATAATACATATTTGTTTGGATATGAACTTCTATCTTAAATACAAAATGATGCCGAGGTAGTGTCAAATCCGCAGGATTGTGGAGCCCAATTTGAAAACTTTTTAACAGAAATTTGTTGATGTGCTCCTGCAGTAAACATGAGTAAGTTTTCATTTATGACAGAACGTTTCAGCTGTAGGTATGTTTCATAGAATGTGTTTACTACGCCCTTTGGCTAAGGGCAGTTTGTTTGAAGAGTAGCAATGCTGGCTTTAAATTGCACTAGCAGAAAATTAACTTTGTAATATTATGGAAACGTTCCATTGTGCTAGTGTAAATTATTGCTGAAATACATCGCCGTCATTATAACAGAAATACCCTTATGCACGGCGTAAAAGACGAATTAATCAATCATGTATTTGATACGACCACTGGATTACACTAGCGCATAATGCATAGTATGTCCCGCGTAGGCGTGCGGACTAAACATATTGGGTGTAGTTGTTCCAGTCAGATTATGTAGGCCTATTAGCTTATACTTTTGCCCCAATGTGTAGACGTACGTCAATGTCTGATCCACCTCTGCCTTAAATTCCACCAATAGGTATAAGCAGTAGATGACCTGTCAACTTAACAAACGCACAGTCGTTTTATGTCGTCAATATAATTTTTATACATTGCTGACAGCAAGTGACCAGCCAAAAATGTGGACCGACAAAAGACAAGACATTTAAAAGGCAGCTCTTGATTTCAATTGAAAAAGTGATTACTACGTCCCAATTTACTTTAGGTAGTGTGGATAACTTAGGGTGTGTTTATCCGGACACATCGCCATATCATGCATTGCTCCTTCAACCGACTCGCTCTAATCCTTGGAGACCGTCTGTCGAGCATCAGACATATGCGTGCGTCACAGAGGTGGCTCCAGCAATCGCAAATGTGGTTTTTACCGTAATTAGGTAAGGAACAGTGTGAAGTAGTTAATCCGCGTTCATATAAGTTAACTAGCTACTCTTGAGTACGAAGTTAATCAAACAAACAGTATTGCATTGTCTCGGGTGTTTGGCATGCTTTAAAGAGTCGGCTTTATGCCATCTTCCTCTTGCAAGAGTCAAGATGTGCAAGACGAGATTTCCACATTATTTCCTAGCTACAATTCGAGGCAAAAGTGTGGCAAAATTTATTTGAACTATTGTATAAACAAGCAGCCAATCAAAAAGCCGTTTACACTTCAAAATCGGGCAATAAACAAGCGTGGATCAACTGACAACGTGTCTGTGATGATGTTAAACGGACTAAAATCGTGCGTAAAAATAACATGTATGGCCTCATGTCATCCTGTAATTAGACCGCCTCTTTCGTATTGGGTGCGATAAAGGTCATCCGAAAGCAGCTGATGTAATCTCTATTAAACTCACGTTTTTCAAGCTATGAAGGCAAGGTAGGGAAGGAAGAGAGGTTTAAAGCCTTGCCTGGGTAAGATTACCATATCTATGTGGAGATAAAGATATAGTGTTAACAGTGTAAGAGCAACGACTTGTCGATACCGTTTCTGTGCAATATTATTTAACAAGTATCTAAAATGTCACTCATGATATTTTATTTCTAGGCCTACAAATGCTACTCACCCAAACTGGAGGTAAAAACCATTGCCATGTCATTAAAATAATCTGAGAAGCGGTGTGTCCATTAAACTGTCTTATTACTGAATTGATAGATTTATTGAAAGTAAGTCATAAGTTTTACAATTCATGCAACCAGTGGAATTTAAAATATTTTGTTTATTTCTGTTTGTTGGCTCGAGTCCAACTCTGGGTGCATTGTTGCATATCTGTTGGTTATTTGACAAGCGTATTTGATGAGTTTGGCCTACCTTGGGAGATGTTAGTAACCTTAGTCTTGTAACCGTATAGGGCATGCTATACAAGCGATAAAGGCATGTTTTGGAATAAGCGAACCAAAGAGCGTTGGTTCTTCTGTCTAAACTTGTTTTTGTTACGAGCTATGTTCATTTCTCGAACATAGTCTGTCAAGCGGAAACTCCGGAAGGTCATTTGAAGTAAAGCGGATTTCGAAGGTGTGTCTCTGTAGCCAATCAGCGACATCTTTTTTCTACTTCGCCACGACAAAAACAAATTTGCGGGAAGTATATAGATTGATAATTAAACGAACCTGCAAGTCATTGCTTTTTGGATATTAAATGAGTTCTGCACTGCTCACGGATTAACGGTATCTCTGCGCCTTAAAATGTAAGAATACAGGCTTTTGTCTAGGTGGCTTTTGCTTTGTTTCATTCAAGTTTCTGTAATACAATGTCTTAATATACTAAATATAAAGGAGAAGTCAAGTGGGTTTATAATGGCGATAATTTAGAAATTATGCATAGCTTCTGTTATTTGGGAATTAAAGTGAAATACAACCTTTTTATGAAAGAAGCACCTAGAATGCTAACGGAGAAAGCGAGAAATGCTGATTATTCATTGAAACAATGCTTTAAGAATTTGTATCTTACCTTGAATGTGAAACTAGAATTGTTTGATAAAATGGTTAATCTTATTCTGTTATATGGGTGTGAATTGTGGCCGTTTACAGACACCAAAGTTGTTGAATGTCATCCACACACAATACTGAAACTAATTACTTAGACTTCCTAAAAAGTTGTGTATGGTTAATTGGGAAGGTACCCATTAACAGTTGATATCAACAGTCCTCTTTTACGATATTGGCTTAACATATTGTCAAATATGCCTAGCATTGTATATCAAATATATTTTGGTACTACGGTCAAATCAGTCTATAACTGGAGAGATGGGATTCATAAGATGTGAGAAGGGCTGGTTTGTGGATATCTTTTTTGTAAACAATATGAAATTTAAACACTTAGTTCATTGTATGAAACAAAGGATCAAAGATGTGTTTGTTCAAAACTTGAATTTTCAACATTAATTCATCTTCCAGCTGTCTATTATACAGCTCATTACGTAAACAAATTTCAAGCGATTTTATCTGTCCTGGCATAGTATAAAAAATACGTTTTTAAATCCAACATCAAAAACGGAAATGGTCAATATTAGTAATGTCATTTGTGAAGAACTTAACTTGAGAAAAATAAATATTAAAACCTGTTGTCCTTTACCAATGCATTACAAAACATTTCATAATAATATATACCTTGTGATGTAGGGTATTATATAAGGCTGTCCCAAATGAGTACTAAGCTGTTGTGCTGCTTTAGGAGAAAAGCTGTAATGGCTTATTCCTGCAATAAACAATCATCTAATCAATATAAGTAGCTATTAAAGGTTGAGTGTTTTGCGAAACGTTCCTCAAGCAATAGGGAAATTCCTAGCCACACTTATGTATTATAGGGATGCGTTTTATTTCCAGTATATACATGTATAATTGAACTGTTAGCCAATTTATTAAACATACCCACAGGGTATCTCCGATTTCTACCGTACATAGATCCCGTCCCTTGTATTCGATCTGTTTGTTATGTATTTGTATTACGATCGGTTTTTGTCCTGTCTTTCCGTTGAATGTTGTCGTTCATCCATTGCACTGGCGCGCCCAGTCGCCCGTAATGTGAGTAAAATAACTTGAAGTATGGCGTTAAAATTCAAAGAAACAAACAAATAACAAAACACCCTCTGCTGTCTGTGTCAACGTCTAAAATGTGGTCCTTAAACAAGGTCACATGACCATAGAGACAAATTGTCGACCAATGACGTTGTTTTAAATTGTGTTCTGGGACCAAATTATAGGCTATTCTGCTCTAGTGTATAGGACGCCTGTTAGATTCAATTTCAAGCACTGGTGTGTTTTGTCTTAGAAAGCTTTGTACAAACAGAAGTCCTGAATCTCCAGTATAGCTTTCTATATATACTACATTTGTAACTCTGATCTTGTATAATAATCGACAACGCAAAGCCCATGAGATAATTACAAAGTGAAAATATTGAGTCAAATGGAAGCTACTGTTTTCAATTTTGTTCAAGGTGTTCACTGATGTTTTCAATTTCATTAAGTTAATGATATATAGGGCAAAGTAGTTGGTGACTTCATTAACTCTATCTTCAAACATTTTTTTTAACGTGATATGTTTTGTGTTTTCTCAACCGTATATTTCTTCAGGGTATAGATTTCAAAGTGACGTTTTGTTTAACTATTTCAAATACCGAATAATTATCTTCTTCGCAATTTGTTTTATATACTACTCAAGTTTAAGGAATATTTTGACGGTTCATCATTCATTCCGTTTTGAGGGAACTTGAGGCAATCGCTTCCGTCCGAAGAGAGTCGAGCTTTTCTGATTGGTCAATGGATCGCGCCGTGCGATTGCTACTTATTTTGTCCATTATAATGGATGAGATGGACGGAGTTTCCTGTTGACCTGGTGCTTTCAGAGCGCTGGGGCAACATTAATCCGATCCATTTCTGATGTCTTTGTGTTACGTCCTTTATTTGTCCTGTCTAGCCTTTGGGGGTTGATTTATTTCGCCCATTGGACTGGCACGTCTTTATTTGAATGAAATAACTTTAAGTACGGTGTTAACCCTCAATCAATCAAACATACAAACAAACAAACAAACAACCAAACAAACAAACATATAAATACATTAGACTAGCGCGTCACTGTATCAATAAATATCTTTGCGACAAAGACAATAACTCCAATGTGATACCTCTTGTATATTAGCAGTGTACCTTTTTATATACTGCGCAGTAACACAGACTATACATGTTGTATCAATAAGCCCCTGGCTAACAGCCAATAACATTAATACAGCGGAAGACAAACACCAAATAAAAGCACAGTTCTGTAAAAATGTACATGGATTTAGGTATTTTAGGATATTTACTTTGTGTGAGTTGCTTACATACCTCACCTAGATTTTTCACATGAATGATCATGATAACAGGTGAATTCGCACGTGAAACGCTCACTATGTTTTACCTGAATTAAAGCTCGGGCGCAGAACACGTAAGTACGTGGGCCATACGGCAGAGCGGAGTCCAAGTACAAGCATTCAAAGCTACACCGTCAGAGCATAGGGAATTCATGTTGACATATTTGTCACCAGCACCAACCCATACTGAGGATCGATAGTCGCGTTGCTGTCTTGATATTAGGTAAGTTTGTAAACAGATATTCATAACAAATGTAAGACATACGTTGTGTCGTCTAACGTTGACACGGGCTACTCTCTCATACATCAATACTGATTTACAGCAACCTGCAACGATGCAGAGTTCTGTTTCTCAAGTGGGCTGTTATACACTTTAGCCTTATTTAGAGATACAGATTTAAAATGCACATAACTATGTAATTTTAAGTTTGTTTTTACTTACCGTCTAGTATGTGTGCACTTAGCACTGCCCAACAATATATTAAGTTACACTAAACTTCAGGGCACAGTTTATTTGCCAAACGAAAATTAAAATCACACATTATCCTTGTTAAAATATGGAATAACGGTTCTAGTATCTGTTGCTAGCAAGCCATGTTTCTCTCTTCCACTCTAACTATAGACTTGGAATTTTAAAAGGAGGTGCCGTGACTTCCACTGTTTAAGCATGTTTACCTTCTAAACGGATACAGACTATATTCGATTGGGGTATTTAACCTGTAATAAGCCAGTAACTACTTAATTGGAGACCAAAACCTTACTTCTTATTTTCGATGTAGACTAATTGCACAAATTGAGGTCTTTTAACTTAGTAGCTACAACCCGCACTGTTCGATTCGTTTAAGTGGTCAAGCTGTCTTAAGACCGATTGCCCAGGTTGATACATTGAGATCTAATACAGTGTATACCAATAACCCAAAGGTTGCAATGTTGGAACTCCGGGGATTCGCTTACGTTGCCATCAATATTAACAGGAAGATAGTTGATTCT
Source organism: Mopalia ciliata (assembly GCA_034783835.1). Classification (NCBI taxonomy): domain Eukaryota; kingdom Metazoa; phylum Mollusca; class Polyplacophora; order Chitonida; family Mopaliidae; genus Mopalia; species Mopalia ciliata. The sequence continues at coordinate 322 of JAVFBW010116256.1, read as the reverse complement.
GCATTATACATCAATATATCAATCAATATATTAACAAAATGTAGGTAATTAACTGCATACTAACATATCAAGGTTTGAGGGAATTCATGTGAATATATAATATAATATAACATACAAACATGTAATTTAATTAATTATCTCCCTTTCTACGGCACTCTGGTTATAAACTTAAAGGACAGTTTGTTTGAAGTGTAGCAATAATGTCTTTACTTAGCCCTGGAGGAAAATTAACTTTACAACATTATCGAAACGCTTCATATCTTGGTTGCGCTTGTGTTCATTTTTGTTAGAATATATCGCTTTCATATTAATGAAATGCACT
>JAVFBW010116245.1:0-15531 GCA_034783835.1 Mopalia ciliata | reverse complement strand
ATATTAACATTATTTTCTTTATTTTGGAATAAAACTTTCTTATTTAGAACATATACCTGTACAGAATTTTTTTTTTTTTTTTTTCGCTTTAATATCACTTTAATCTTATATGGAAAAACTGGTAAACGTGAGGACTTGCAGACAATCGGGACCTATATTCTCCGTTGGTAGCATAGGTGGCAAGAAGCATTTTTTCTGGACTGTTCATATACGCTGTTTGGGATTTGCCAATTCAGCCTTTGCTTAACAGTTTAAAAGTGTCTACTTGTTGCCAGAAGCACATTGAAAAAATAACATTCTTTTTGGCCATAGTATCGACAAGAAGAACGTGATACACATGTAAACTATGGACAAGTAGACCCATTTATATCCGTTTGTGTTACATTCGATTTTCCTTAACCTATATTGTGCTTGAGCCGCTTTTTCTTGCCTTCAGCTTTGTAGAATACAGTTTATCTCAAGCTTTACCCTTGACAGGTTGCTGCACCTTGTAGGCCAAGTATATTTTAGTTTGTTGTTACCTATGTCACATAGAACTGCTGTGTTCTACAATTATGGGTGTCAATTTACATTGGTGTCCCGATTTCTTATTTGTCTTCTAATTTCTTAGAAGTTAAACAAATGTACCACACACTCGCCTGAATCGAATATTGCACCGTGCACACCATGTACAATCTGTATCAAAGGCTATGGTTTCTTTGCTTCACTAATTCCATCGACGGTTTTAATCAACGAGAATCATCATTCCTTTGAAGTATGAACGGCCTATTTAAATACAACATATATGCATTATTTGCGCAATCATCAAACCGATAAATCACATAATCTGTCAGGCTTTACTTCAACATTTAATCTGACTTCATAAATCTAAAGATCATAATTGTTTAACTTTGAGGGAATTACACCAAAAACAATCGTAGATTATACATGTCTGCATTCAAATGGAGAATAGTTGAAAGATATGTATGACTTTAGCGGGTTACCTGGCGAAAAAAACAAAATAATGACGAGTAAAATATGCACATAATGGAATGTAAATCTATTGTTGGTGAACTTCAGAAACAAATCCAATATTGTATATAGGTATTTTCTCAGGTCCCCCCACCCTCTACCTCCCAATAAATTCGTCGATCTGGATGCTAATTATGTCACACTTAATTAAGACTATTCTTGGATACGATGTATTAATACTGTGTGAACTTAGTAAATGATTGCATTTCTATGAACAAATCAATTAATATTGATAGCTGATGGAAGGCGGAACTGGAGCTGTTTAATATTTAAGCCTGTAAATCGACTGTGGATAATGTACTAAGAGGATAATTATTTTGAAAAGTACATAAATAATAGGTGAGGCAGGACAATAGAACGGCCAACGATTAAATATAATATCAGTATAAGGAGACAGGAATTTATTGGACAGAAATGATTTTTTTCATACCATGTAACAAAGCAAATGCATAATATATATTCCAGCATATTTTTTTTTATATAAGGACGAGCATGTAATAAAGACGGTTGGTTTTCTTTGCGGTTTCTTTACAGACCATGTGCTCTTGTTTATGTGCTGAAAACGTGTACTTTGTATAATTATTTAAAATTAAACTTTCTTATTGTTTCAAGACAATTGTTCAAGCATTTTCTTAATATTGCAAAATTCCAAGCAAAGAATGATAATACAGTGTTAGTATTGTATATGATTGAGCGTTTCTACATTCTTTTATTTTTAATTTTAGGCAAGTGTCTCTTTGGAATCCGATATCTTATAACTCTAACATTTACACAATGTGCTTAAGCTGTCGTTGGCTCCATGTTAATAGTGCTTACGTATGATCAAATCAGGTAAGGCCAATGCGACAATGGAACATATGCTTCAGAAGCATTCATTGTGTGCTTCTATTCACATTTACTGTAAAACAAAGGCAGGTTTTCTGTTATATCATGCAGAAACTACGAAAAAGGTTATATTGCTCAGGTTTAATTGCGCTTTGTCACTTAATAGAATTCATGCGACCTAGTGTATATAACATCAGAACAATCATTGTTGAATAGATTGTGTATTGTAGAATAAGTAGGCGTCAACCAATTTACTTAGTTCTGTATGATTGGAGTATCGCTATGACTAGTACTTTAATAGAGATTTACATATCATAGTCATATGGAAGTTAAGACGACGGGCTGATCCTTTTGATGTTCATATCCTCTTTCATTAAGTCAATTAATCGAGTATCTATCTAAACGAAGATGTTCACTTATGCTTTTCAAGCCTATCAAACGGTTTCTTTAAGGTAAAGATTTGATAATCCCCTGAGGTAGCTTCGTTGCATGATTAATATAGTATATAATTAGCAATTGACTGAACAGATCATCGTTTTATCTCCGAGCTCGCCTACTCATTTAAAGACATTAATTTCAGATCGATAGAAACCCTCGATTATTTCGTCTCATCGTGAATTGCATCACATGGATACTGCCAATTTAAACCCAGTCAGTGTTGTATTCAGGTTTAGCCAGAAAACGTGCATTGTATAGGAGATGGCAATGTCAATAGCACGTTAACGTGACGACAAACTCCTATCTGAAAATCCAAACTTCACCAACCACACCCAGATCAAATAATAATTTGAAGTTTATCCATTCTAATTAAATTTTTTTTATAGTTGGTTTCGAAGGGTGCTGAGCATGTAGTGTGCTTGCGTTAACCACTAGTCGGCTGTAAAAAAGGAGGTTAACCCTAAACTACACTGTGTGTGTGTTTTTTTTTATATTTTTATTTTTTGTTTACTGGGAGGGAGGGGATGATGGTGTTATTTTAGTCACTTGCCAAATAGGTGATGTAACCCCCTGACGAGATACTATGCCAGTACAGGACAAGCACATAATGAAATACACCACAAGAGGTCAGCTTATTGTTGTACCTCTGTCAGGGTTACCGGACGGTTCCTGTACCGTACCTCAAGTGGCACGTCTGATCTGAATATATATTAGTAAGCAGTCTACTTATCAAACATTGCGACGCTTAGTACAAAGCCTATCTTTTATTAACCAAAATAAAACAAATAATAATAGAATGTACATATAATTATATTATATACGTATTCTAGCTTTATCCGTCACGTATTGTGTCCAGATATGAGTCACTACAAATATCCCATCTGTCACAAACATACAACATTATGAAGAAAATCGATCGAGATGTCCAATTCAGCTTAAACTGGTTGATTTTGAGACGTAATCTGGGATTACTACTTTTTGCTTGATTGAAGGATTTTGTCGAGTCGTCTTAGTATAATGGAAACTGTTTAATGCGAGGCTGTGTCAATAATCTGCGTTAGATCCTACTTATCATTCCAATTCGTCTGCCACATTAAGACTAAATCTACTACTTGTTTATAGTATTTTCGTTATTTTGGAATAACACTTTCTCAGTTAGAACATATACCTGTTCAGAAAATTTTGTGTCACTCTCCTATCAGAGGGGTAGTGAATGCACGCTGACTCCAGCTGATTAACCTTTTATTTTTGTAGAAGGCCGGGTGGCCGACTGGTCTAGATAGCCTGCATTTACTGCTGGCGATTAGGTGTCTAACTCTGATGGTCATGGGTTCGATTCCCGGACGGGTCTCAACCTACAAAATTATATGTTTTAACTGAAAAAGTGTTATTCCAAAATAACGAAAATACTGTTAACCTTCACTTTCTAAAAGACACAAAAAATTATTCATTTCTTGTTTATAGGTATGTGTCATATGAGGTTTTTTGTTTTCATTATGAATCATGTTTTGGCTTCTCAGTATTCGTTCGTTATAAGAATACGCTATGTTTACAGCTGTTTTTCAACTAAAAACATATCTTTTGAGATATAATAAAAACAAACAGAAGTTTACAGAACAGTGTTGGTCTCGTTGTTTTATTGAAATACAAATATTTATAAGGATTGGTCAACGGCGCACTTGGAGATGGACGATTCTCCTTAAACAACTTAACCAAATACCTTTGCGTAACATTGAACACTGACTGAATCTCTTAATGGTTTGTGTGTGTTACAAAATCAAGTTTTATTAAGCCCAGTTATGTGCTGGTATACTATAAATGCAAATTGAAACCGATTATTACCTAATTGTTGTAAATCTCATATAAAACACTGCTTTTAAAAAATTGTGTAAAATGCAATTTTTTATAGCGTAAACACTAACCAGTTAATACCAGTTTTGTACATCAAATTTACTCATCCTTAGCAGTGAGAAGTATAGTGGGTTGGAAGGATGATGAGTACTTGTTTTGGGCCAATTTTAGAGGGGAGATAGTGAAGTAAAGTCTTGTCTTAAGCTGACATGAGTCAAAGCAAATTTGCGTGAAATACCGAGAACTAAAATGTCGATTGTGTTAAGAGTATCCAGAGACGAGATTCATGTTCGGTAGGGAATTCACCTATTCTACGAGAACTTGCCCTTAGACAATTAGCGGTTACACATAAAATGTTTTTGCTGTCTTTATTCCCTTTAATCGTAGCAAATCCTGGTCCATTATCTAGGATTTCATGACATGACTATACCATCAGAGAGCCAATCTATCCGACAGTCGGTATACACATTATTTTCCACATACCACATATACACTTTTATACCACTGTACCTTTCGATTTAATAAGAAACTATCTTATTTCGACGGATACCTTCAATTAATGTAATGACGTGCCTTTTGTGTTCGCGTAGGAGGTTGGTGGGCACCATATAATTAATTACACGTGGGTGTTGCCTGCTTTATGATGTTGAATGATTTTATTATATTATGCACTATTATTGAAGATTAGCTGGAGCCTGTTTAGATGTTGGAAAGAAGACTGAAACAGTTTACTTAATATAGAAGAGCCAGTCTGTAAATGTGGACTGAATGCTTATTGCCATGTACTCTAATTATGGTTCTAGCATGCTGTTTTGATTTTTTGGTGGTTGCCCACGCATGTTGTAATATCTGTCCACTGAGTGACGTCGGAAACAAAAAACTAACAAATCATCCATGACAAAGCTCTCATTGTGTAGAAGAACAAATCCAACGATGACCATAAGCTTAACCTTGTGTGACAAACCATACATGCTTAATACCCACCCGACCCATTCTCACTTGGCTAATTATTATTTGCCATTCCTGCTTAGTTCAGTTCTAGTTGTTGACAAAACTGTTTTGAAGTTGTGTGAGACACTGGATGAACCAGTAGACAGAGCCTCGTTTGCAAACGGTTGTTCCTATCAAGTGGCGCCGACTATCCTGTATCCTTGTACTAAGCAAACAACCTCATATAATCATGGGATATATTAATTTTTATATTATAGCAACGCAATATGGTAAATGACGAGCGTTTATGAAAAGCCATGGCAACGGCAGTATTTACCCATGTATTTCTGTGATACATGGTGAATAAAGTAGTTAGACAGGCGTAATCCCCAGTGGAAAACTTCGGATAACAGTGTTTGTAAACTCTACTCAGTAGGCCTACAGTCATGCGCCCTGTATCAAGAGAGATGTGGAACTGAGACCCTCATTATCGCACAGTCATATAGTCATCAATTAACTAGCGACCACTAAACATGTACTTAATATTCTCTGATGCCTATAAGCCTTAATTGTTCACGTTTTATTAAAATATTACTATCTATTATGCCAACATAGAATACTCGTGCAGACATGTTGATGTCCGTATGACAATTTTTTGGTAAAAGTAATGACCTGGTAAGAGATAGTGTGGTTTATTATGGTGAATTCTAGTAAACATTTTGTCTAATAATATAATAAGATCCTATTGGCAAGTTCGTTACTTCTCTGGTAAAATTGCAACAAAGAAGTGATTTATTTGATAAATATTAAATGATGTGTGAATGTGAATTACTTTGTGTAGTAAGCGATATGTATTTGGCACTTGTGTTACCATATCCCCATTCTGTGAACGAAATCAAACTCTGCTATCATGGTTAAGGCTAGCATTGGGAAAGAAAAGTACAAAAATTGAAATATCGATGCAAACGTCATTGATCCTTCTCCGGAAGAATGCAATTTAGGTTTGTTTGACATTTGCTAATAATCAAAGATGAATATCGAACGACTGCCTTTAGAAGGTCTCACAATTTCCATTTCAAACCATTCTACTGGAGGGTAATTACAATCGGCGACAGTGTTCCGTCTTCTATTGGTGGAAAATAGTGGAGTCTAACTAGTGTACACAAAACACTACTATGGTACATCTAGAGAAGAATAATCAAAGCGTAAATAGCAATTTTCTCCAACTTTCTGTTGACTTTCTCGGATAAATCCGCATGGGTACTAGGCAATATTTTAGATAGAGTTAAAAATGACAAAAGCTGTTGTAAACCTGGACAGGCTGAAGTGGGTTATATCGATTTAAAAGCCACCGACAACTGGATGCCCTCGGCTCCCTCTAGAGCCCGTGTTAGTCAGGCTAGTGATTGTAGGGGTTACGTTTGTTTCCTGTCTCGGTCGAGGCACGTTATGGTGATAGTACGGATGCGCACAGAGAAGCTGCCATGTGGACGCTTTATTCATTGCTGTGGCTTCATAAGAACACTTTCATAGCGGTATGGAACAAATGAACTGACGATCGCCAGGTGTCATATTTCCATAGAGCCGGTTAAATCAGCGTTGGACAAATGAGGTAATTTAAGTTTCCACTTGCTCTCTATTCCACATGAATGTGACTCGCGTCGTCATCTCAGTATTTTCTTCTGAAACCTGATATGGTCTAATTAAAAGTAACTGACCCAGTAATTCGACTTTACCGAATGTAGGCCTGCATAACTTGACTGTACAATAAGTATCGCAGATGATTGGACAATTAACTGTGCCTGTGATATTGTAACTGGAAAACACTAGATTGAGTGCTTATTCGTCTTTTACCTAAGCTGCCAATCGGAAGGTATATGCGCGCTATGGAATTCGAAAGCCGTTCAAGAGTGTGGTAAGTGCATACACAATTTTGATTATTTAGACAGAAACTTATATTGATTGTGAGAAAGCTCTTTTGTCATTAATTGTTCGAATTTTGTCTGTGAAAATGAGCGGTTGTAAGCCTGCAACTGAATTTAAAGTACCTATATTACTGGATGCCAAGTTGATTAACATGACTGCCTCTGTTCCTTTTATTTTTTCTCTGAAGATTGAATATGATTTGACTTTTGTGTACGTAATTATAATCCGAACAATTCGATTAATAAAGAATTGCAGTCATACGATTTTATCAGGAGCAGATTGCCGAGATTGAGTACATAGTTTGATTGACAGAAATTTATAAAAGTGGTAGCGGTCGATACTAGAGTTGCGTGCACAGTGTTGCGCTTTGGTTATAACTTTGTGTCCTAATGATTACGTTTGGCTTTATGAAGAGGCTATTATAAAACTAATGAGGCTTGGTAGAACCGGGATATTGACAAAACTGACCATACCATGTTGGATAACGGAATGCTATGTATTTCATTGATTCTCAGCGTGTTGCAGGTTAATGCTGGGGGGTCGAGGAGTATTGACATTCCATTTATCTTACAGCTGAATACATCATATCAGTGAATTATTACCATGAATGACAAGTTTTTGTCAGTGAGGCAATCAATGTCATTCGACCGCATGTCAAATCTCTGTAATACAAATCGGTGATCTCACGAGGGGCATGCATTCTGTCGAGATACAACTATAACGGCCAAACAAGTTCAGATATAAATTATTTACAGCGAATCAAGCTTAATCATGACCAACTATTCCTGCTTAATTTGGCTATACTGTTCTCGACAGATTTGTTGAATTCTACAAACCAGCAGTGGTTTTCATTTGTTTAAGGAAAACATTTATACATGTATATTGAATAATAATATGTATGTATATATACAGGTACATCTAACATAGATGCAAGTTTTGATTGTCACTTTATTCTTTTAATCTTTATGGTTTTTTATTGACTTTACACTATCGCCTGTAGATACGATAATAATTCCATCATTCCTGTCGTATATGTGTGCTAGCCCTGTAGCAGAAATATAATTAATATAGCTGCTATTACTCTGGTAGCCTTTTATTCTCGCGTCCGTCTCCACCTTTGTAAAGGGGCCTGCGACCGTGGCTTAGTGGTTACCAAGAGCGCTAACTAATCCTACTTGCCCGTTGATGTGTCATGGTGGATAGCGTGTGCGCTTACTAATCCTACTTCGATTTACTGTTCTCGGGATAGAGTTCGTCTGTCGACCAGCAGGTATATGAGTGAGTCACACAATGTGGCTCCGGCAATGGCGGGGGTGGTGTTAACGAGGTCCCCTCCTGGTGTTCCACTGTAAATAGTCAAGGAGCAGTGTGAAGTGAACAATCCGTTGCCATAAGTGAAATACCCTTGAGTATGACCGTAAATCCCAATCAAACAAAAAAAATACTAATCCTACTTTGATGTACCGTTCACGGGATCGAGTCCGCCTGTCGTCAAGCAGGTATATATGTGAGTCCCACGATGTGTCGGCAATGGCGGGGTGGTTTTTACGAGGTAGAAATTAAAGAAGCAGCAGATGTTTAGCCGCCTAGGAATGCATGTCTTTGGTCTCCTCCCAACATATGTCATACTAAGCAATGAGTGACATCTCGGATCTACATGTTGTGGATAATTGCTCAGACTGGGTAGCCATTGTTTTCTTCCGTTATGAATTCAGACTGACGACTATATTAATTATGGTCGAGATTAACGTTTTTCTAGTTGGTGAAACCCTACGGTTACTCGTAGATTGCAGAGGAAGTTTTATGTATTTCGGGTAACAATGGCAACATTGTGTAAACAAAATAAATGGCTGATATTAAAAACCAGTCTTTGCCAGACAATGATAATGTGCCAATACAATGATTTACAGTAACTTGGCAGCAGTATTAGGAATAACACTTTGCTATTTAAAAAAAAAAGTTTCCTTTTATTTAGTATAACGGTTGTATTTGGATTCTCTCCTATTTTAGACTGCACTTTAACCGGGTTATTACAAATGCATAGACATATATATCAATTCAAAATAAAAACAATATAAAAAAAACAATACCCCAACATATTGAAATCAATAGTCTTTAAATCGAGCGATATCCTGTGCCAGTGTTGGCAGTTGGTTGGAAAAAACACACTTGCCAACAGTTCTGTTCCGTATAAAAAATATTTCTTATGTGCATACGGATACATGTTGGGCCTGTAACCCAAATCTCCCGGGTTCGAATCCAGGTGGGGGCATGCAACTTTTTCATTATTCATTTATTAAAAATATATAATAATTTGTTTGCTTTGTGCTGTATGCATATACCTTTTGACTTTCTGCAGGATTATGTAACTAAAATAACAACGGACCTTCTGTGATACATTTATATTTGTCATATTTTCATTTTCTCTGATTTGCAAGAGACTATTATTATTGTAATACACCTCTGTTATAAAGGTGATATACTCAAACAGGGCGTAAATCACCAATCAATCAATTTATAATGTGTTCGGAAACGAGTCCGCAAAGATCGCTGTTCATGAACAGTTGTGTTTTTTTTTACCACTGGGTTTAGGGCCATTTAACCAAAACTTTTTTCGAGGGTTTTGTCCATTAACACTAACATTATGAAGTGCTTTTAATGTAATTGATATTCTCATGTTAATACAGTTTCGATTGGTTCTTTTTCAGACTAATTTGTGACTAGAGGTCTGAGAGAACACAGATCTGTAAAGTGGCACCAGAGTAATGAATGGCGGAAATCCTAGCAACAAGTATGGTATCACGACACGGGAAGCAACAAATCACTCTTCATGGGAAAGTTCTTCGTGGGAAATTTTACATAAACCGCTAGTTCCTATAACAGAAGTTCCAAGTGTACCAGTGTAACAAACTGTCATAATTATAAAAGATTTAATCGTATATAGTTTAAAAGGCAATAAAAATGGACAACGATACCTCGGCTTTAGCCGAGGAACAGAATTCTGAGAGGCTCATCAGGATAATAGTTCCCACAATTTTTGGCTTTATTGTTGCCATTGGGCTGGTTGGAAATGTGCTTGTTATTTTGGTGGTGGCGTCAAACCAACAGATGAGAAGCACAACAAATATTTTGATCGTAAGTCTAGCTCTGGCTGACGTTTTCTTTATAATATTTTGTGTGCCGTTCACTGCATCACAATATGCTTTACCAATATATCCGTTTGGAAACTCCTGGTGTAAATTTGAACAGTACATGATGTACGTGTGTGCTTATGCTAGTGTATATACTTTGGTCCTAATGTCGTTCGATCGCTACCTAGCCGTTGTTCATGCCATACGCTCAATGACATTACGCACAGAGAAAAATACCTATATCGTTGTTTCCATCATGTGGGTGATCATCTTATTAGCAAATATCCCACTCATTTTTCAGCACGGAGAACAATCATATGACTACCATGGGCAGAATAAGTCAACCTGTATCAACGTTAAAGTTCAAGCTGATGTTAAGACGACAAGATATTCTGGGCGAATATTTTTTGGATTTTTCTTTGGATTTAGTTTCCTGATTCCATTGGTGATCGTGTGTGTATTGTATGGTTTCATGCTGAAACGTTTGTTATACGGGGTAGTGCCTGGAGGCAATCAATCAGCTGAAAGTATTCGGGCAAAGAAGAGAGTTACACGTATGGTCATCGTTGTTGTTGCAATATTTGCTATTTGTTGGTTGCCCATCCAAGTTATATTTCTGTTATTGAACTTTGGTCATCCGCCGGGCCATACGTGGTTTTTAGGTGTCCAAATGGCAGCGAATTGTCTGGCCTACATGAACAGTTGCGTCAATCCCATCCTCTACGCATTTCTCTCAGATAATTTTCGCAAAAGTTTCCGAAAGCTTCTTTGTTGCTTCTCTCAAACATCGCTGAGCAAAAATGATTATGAACGTACAAACTACAGAGGAATTGAGTGTGCTGAATCACGCACAACAGCACTACAAACTTATAATAATGTTTAATTCGAGCTCTTAACTTGGAAGGACTGGCGGTGGAGGCTTCCATTGTCGGGACAGACTGTTTATGTATATAAATACGTGTATAGCGATGTGCGCTTTTGTTAGGTATGAAACTGTACAGAGTGATTTTTAATATTACGACCTGTTCATACAAGTGCAAAGCTGGTGTATATTTGCGAATATTCCTTCTTACCGAAACATATACGTTGTGTGTCAAGTCGCTGTGTATATAAAATTACATAGAAACCGGAGTGCTGAACACCTACATATTTAAGCTTTATATTGTATGTGTAACATTGTGAATCAATGTGACAGGTAGTCGTCTATCTACAGAAATCAAGAAATAAATTCCAATAGCATAAGCACAACGCTGGATCCTAAACTCCAAGCATTATGAGGACGATTTCTTTGTTATTGATTGCTTTCAAGGTAAACTTGCCACTACAACTAACGCTAGGAATAGAGATGTAAGAAATGGGCACCATCTCCTCTCTCCAAAACATGTTGAACCAAACTCAAGTTTTCTTAAAATTTCTTTGCCAAACATGTAACCGGCTATCTTATACACCTATCAAACCAGGCATGATTTAACCAGCAGTTGTTAGGTGCGACAATGTGGCATTGGATTTAAGAGTATGTACCTTGATACTGGACATAATAAATGCGTGTGAATACAATAGAAAAACACTACGCTTAATTGAACATATTTACCATAGATATAGACTTTATCGCGTTTGGTTGCCAATTGCACTTGTATAACTTGGTTTCTTCCCAATGCGTTATTCAGCTCGTAACTTTGTGAAGAACGCAAAGAAAGTAAAAGCACACAAAGGTGATGTACATCGCAGAATGTAAACTTATATCCATCGTTGAAGTATATTTCAATTTGTTAATCTCTACATTAATACATTATAACGGATGTGTTCACTTTATTATTTGCTATATATGGTGTGGTTAAACGGTATGTGCATCAGACACGATGGTTACCGAAAGTGGGAATATCACCCTGACACATGTCGGCCAAATATGTCTTTAGTAAAGCACTTTTATGAAGCACATTTATGGGGATTATTGGAAAGTATTCAAACTGGCAATTATATAGGCGTATTTATATACCCACTAACGTTGATGCTGTTGCTTTATTAATGGTATAAAATATGTAACACGGACATAATACCGCAATAAAAATGAAACCCCATATTTCAAAAATGTATTATAAATGTTTAAAAAAATCTAATTATTATGAATATGTTTGGTCGGGTTATTTGTGCTGGTCAGCGAAATGGTCATATGTTGAAGTATGCCATAGTATACACAATTCGCTCAATATCTTTAAAAGTCTGTTATTAGTTCAGTCATAAATACTCGGTAAGTATTTTACATTACGCCGGTTTATCAGTTCAAGCACGCATGCGTAAATGGGTGTAACTATAACTGATGGCAAACGATAATTAGCAATCATCTATTATATATTTTCAATTTGTTGGAGGCGTGTAAGTTTATCAAGAGCTGTACTTTATTTAACTGTAACATTTTTAGCACTGCGATGACTAGGTACTGGGTGTTTAATTGGTAAATCGTGAGCATTTTTGTTGTATGGTGCATTGTATTACATTACTTTATTGACGTCACTGGGATGGCCATTGTACATTAAACCGTCCTTTCTCATCGATATGGCTGTAATAGCATGTACTCAAATGTAGAATGAATTTATGCAGAAGAGTATCAAGAACTATAAACGATTCTGTGTTTGCGGCTTATAGTAAAGCTATTTATTGTCTTGCTGTGAGCTAACGCCAGCTTGTGTGGTGTGTTTTCTTAATTCACCGAGGGGTGAACAGTCGAGGTGTTACTTCCCTCTTTGGTATAACTATAGTTGTCGTTAGGAGACGTGACAACTTTCCTCTGCAGGTTAATCTGAATTAACCTGTAAAACAAGTTCGGATATCGTGCGTGTATAATCTTACTACTATTTTTGTCGTGTAGTAATGCAATACTTGTATTTTGATAGAGAAATAATGTTACCCGTAGTCAAAATATCGACCAAACACGCGGAGTCCAAACAAGGTGGTTATATGTACATTTTAATTAACAAATTTAAAGGATATATTTGTAGTAAGAAGACCTGTGTTTTAAATGGATGTGTTGATAGGTATTGTGTATATTGTGGACAAAATGACCGCTGTATAAACGCTAAAGTTTAACCCATATCAAGCAACAAATGCTATCGAATTTATAGTAAATACTTTGTGCATCACAGTATGTTCAGATTTGGGAATAATTGATAGAATAAATGTTATTATTGCTTTTTTTGTATTGTTTGTGTTTTCTTTACTTATTAATTAATCGGAGCAAATGTATACCAATAAATTTTCTTTTAAATTACTTTAAACAGTTTAAATAAACTGTTGGGACATTGTCAATAGCTCAAACATGTATGTACATGCCTGTCTGGCATTTGGCCAGGATTTAAACGAACGACTTGACAGAAAATTTGTCCTACAATAAAATCAAGTACATTTGTGTACATTTGTAATAATTAAGAGCCAAATCATACTTTACATTGAGCAATTTTATTGGGTGTTTTCTTCAAATCTATCAGTAGTAAATATACATCTAGAAGTCCAGGTTTGAGTTGTTTTAAACAGGTTGAAAATGAAAGCAAAGAAATCCGAACGAGTATAGGGTTGCACTATTCACTTACCAGATGACTGGGCGCGTATTATCAATCATGATAAATATTATGTGTTACGAGATATAACGTGAATATTTATACTCGTGTCAATGAAAATTCCGATTAAGATCTGAATCGAACTACAGGTGATTGTAAGGGAACTCCCTGTTGGCCCATTGGTCTCAAGGATAAGAGGCAAAATGAAGCCGTTATCTTCTGATGCATTTTTTATTTTTTATTACGTTCTGGGATTGTCCATTCGGCTATCAAGGAGTTAAATCCCTGATCAAACAAATACGCGCACACAATGGAACTGTTCCATTGTTTAAAGTATAAAACTTATCCAGATTTTAATAATCTGCAGATAATTTTCCCATAATTCAGCTGTGGAAAAGCAAACTAAACTAATTTCCGAGCATAACCGACACTGTATGTTTGCTGACTTAATGTCGCAATACATATCATATAGCAAATCGACAACGCTCACCTTAACCAGTACTTCATTATAAATCATATAGTTCGGACAAGGGAGCAATGTAGTCTACGCGACATATAATAGGGCCTCCCTTACTTTTAGTTTATGTAATTCTGATACTACTCCTCTCTTGTCGGGTAAACTCTCGAAAGCGATGTTGTAACGGCAATTCAGGACACTACCACATCACAGTTGGCCAATGAGGTTTTTTTAAATAATAGCGTCAGCCGGATTAGTTGGGGTCTAGTTTAAAGGTTATATTTACTGCTGTATTGGACTTCAAAATAATAAATTATATGCTTAAACACGCCATTCATTTTTTTTACAAAATCTTTAGTCATTGCTTGGAAATTTATTGTCCAGCTCTAAAAAAATACAATTGGATACACTATTCACCCACCCGGCTTGGATGCTGTTGTTGTGAAATTTTACAAAAATTACAGTTTTATGTACAGTTATAATATCTTGAAAACAAATTCACATATAAACGTAGAGAATAGCGTTTAATAGAAACGATATTTGTTTAGCTAGTTTGGGGATTTACACCAAAATTAATTTTGATGCCAGAATACATGGGCGGGGTGATGCATGTATACAAGATCCCCCTCCGGTACACCGCGCACACTATAAACAATAAATATATCAAAATACAAAAGCGAGGACATGAAGCATGGACAGATCTAAGTGTATATGGATCGCTGTGCAAACATTTGAAATCTTTTAATGGTGAAATACATTTGCATCATAACGCTAAAATATAAAGTTAGCATAACACACATAGAAACTTAAACCATAGCAGATGTATATTGATTCAACATTTGTTCAGTTACAGCATTTATCAACTGTGATTAGCAAACCTCGGAGACATTGCCACTGCATGGTTGATAACGCATTGTATCAGGTTAACGCTAGAAAACACAAACCACCTATCTATGACATTTGTATGACATTAAAGTGTTTGTATACATGGTGCATCTCTACAATTTGATGTAGATTTTAGTTGTCATGTCTGAAAACATACACTTAATTATGGGATATTTTGCATTACTACTAACACAACAAGTCCTTAGCCAAAATTCTGATAAGGCGGAAAGCTCCGACACAGCAAACGGATTGTATATCATTTGTGATGTAGAATAAACAGGAGAAGTTAATTTCAATCTGGAAGTCCTATAAGAGATCATATACCCCAAAGACAGGAAGAATAAATCTGCGCCACATATGTTTAAGGTGTTATAAAGGTTAACTCTGATTTGTTTGTTTCTCCCGTGTACACCTCACAAGACGCTGCGCAAACATTCAATAAACATAATGTCACTGTTATGTTCACGGAAATTCACATGATATATACATCCCCGGGACTGTCAAGAGAATATCTGGGCAAACGGAA